>JANPWX010019834.1:883640-1028966 GCA_024734555.1 Trochalopteron elliotii | reverse complement strand
GAGAAGGGAAGGGAAGGGAAGGGAAGGGAAGGGAAGGGAAGGGAATAATAAAATAATTTTGGATAATGATGGGCAAGTAGAAGAGTCAAATTAATTAGTTAAGGTTAAGTTAATTACTTAATTAGTTAAGCTAATTACTTAAACAAGATGGGAACAATTTTTCTTGTTCAGTAGCTCAGCATCAAGATTTCATTTCTGAAACTTCCTTTCTGTATTTATGCTTCTTCTCCCTGAGGAATTAATCAACAAAAAGCTACAACATGCCTCTAGTTTGCATTTCTGCTTCCACAAATATGACGAGAACAAGAAATGTAATCATTCTTTTAACTCTCAAATAACTAATTTAAAAGATGGGGAGGAAAGGAAGCCCATCTGGCTATGTACATGAATACTGTCTTTACTTGCATACATCTTAAGATTAGTTAGCCTTTCTGCAGGGGGTTGATAATTAAAATTTAGTCCAGCATGGGAGTGATCAAAATTATTTCATGTCAGTGAGTAAAATTATTATAGAACTTTCAATGCTTATTATCAAAATTATTTATTGGTATTACTCTGGTCTTCCTACTCTTTGTGAAGACTGAATAAAGCCTTTGCAAAATTTATGCCTATATGAAGATAAGCAAGCGTCCTAACTACACTTCTCCTCTGGATTTTCTGTACTCATCTGCTTGCTCTTTACAGAATGCAAAGAGAACTAGGTACACCTGTCACACATTACTTAGCCAGTCAGATGGCACTACTGCAGGGGGTTTTACAGCTCACATGAATAGCCCACGTCATAAGTCATCATGTCAGGTCACCTGTGCTCCCCTCCTGGCAGGGGCCCAGCTCAGCACTGGGGGACATTGGTGGTGGCAGTGAAGATGTTTTCTCTGTGTCAGTTTCATGGATAATAGGACTACTTCACATTTTATGTTTGCTAATCTGACACAAATACTAAACTTGTTTAAAAAGTAAATGACAACATAAATCGTGCTGAACCTTACCCATGTGTTGTTATATCCTCTTCTGCAGTCTGAGTTCTTCAATGTCTTTTAATTAATGAGATTTTAAGCTATATGAAAATTTTCAAAAGGGAAAAATGGCAAAACGAGAAAATAATAATAACAGCAGCAATAATAATTATAGAATCACAGAATGAGTAATGTTGGAAGGGACCAGTGGCAGTCATCTAGTCCAACATCCCTGCTCAAGCAGGGTCCCTTAGGGCAAGGTATTCAGAAATGTGTCTACATGGCTTTATATTTCTAGTGAGGGAGACTTCTCATACTCTCTGTTTGAACAGGGCAAACTGTTCCTGTGCTCAGTCATCCACACAATAAAGTCTTTTTTCCACGTGTTAATGTGGAACTTCCTGTGCATCACTTTCTGCCCATTGCTTCTTGTCCTGTTCGTGGGCACCACCACAAAGAGCCTGGAAACACTGTCTTGACATCCACCCTTCAGATACTTATAGATATTGATGAGGTTCTCTTTCAGTGTTCCTTTCTCCAGGCTAGATAGATCCATCTTTCTCAACTTTTCCTCATATGAGAAATGCTCCAGTTCCTAATCATCTTTGTAACCCTCTGCTCAACCTGCTCCAAGGGGTTCATGTCTCTCTGGTACTGAGGAGGTATAATAACAACAACGCTTATGGCACTTTTATAGACAAGTATTTAAAAGCTGGAAGTAACAAAATCTCCACTTTCATAGTTATGTTAACCATTCAAAAGTAGGTGACTTAGGGATGCTAGTCCCAACTCTGAAAAGCAATTTAAGGGCCATAGCTCACAGCTGCACATAGACCTTTAGCTCCAGTAGTGAATTCTTCTACCTAAAGTGTCTGGAGTAATTTTGAAATGAGAGTAAAGTTCCCAGGTTACTTAGAGTCTTCTGATTATTTCAAGCTACTATGCTTCAAAATAGTTTTCTATACAAAAAGCAGGATTTTTAAAAGGCATGATTGACTAGCCAATTTGGTGAGATAGTTTTAAACTGAACGACTTAGCTGGGGTCCAACGTGGAAATGCTCATGCCATTGCTTCCTCCTTGGGAGTGGGCCATGCCAACTAGGGCAAGCTTGACTGCCTGAAGATGAGAGTCCTAGGGCCAACCACACACAACAAGGGTGTGTCTGGGGAATCCTCTTACACCCCTCCTAGGGAACTTGGATGCCCAGCTGCCTCCCTGAAGTGCCTGTACACAAAAGCACAGAGCAGGAGGAATAAACAAGAACTGGAAGAAATCTATGTGTGATCACAGAGCCACAATCTCACAGCATTTTCAGAGACATGGTGGAATAGCTCACCACTGGAATGTTGTCATGGATTTTTTGTGTACTTTATGTGTGCTTTTTGTGTACTTTTTAGAAAGGACAGGTCAGCAAGGTGAGGGGGTGGAATTGGTCTTTATGTGAAAGAGCATCAAGCTCTGCCCAGGGACAGACAAGGAGTTGAGAGCTTATGGGTAAAACTTAAGGGATGGGCTAAAATGGGTGACACTGTTGTGGGTGTTTACTACAGGCCACCTGACTTGGACAAGGAAATTGATGAGGCTTTCTATAGGCAGATGGAAGTAGTCTTGAGATCACAGGCCCTGGTCTTCCTCTGAGAATTCAAGAACCCTGATATTCATTGGAGGCACAACATGGCTCGGCAGACAGAGTCCAGGAAGTTCCTGCAGATTACTGATGATAGCTTTTTGATGCAAGTGGTGTAGAAGCCAATGAGGAAAGGTGTGTGGCTTGTGGTTCTTGTACTAACAAACCAAGAGGAGCTGAACATGAACATTGGTGGAAGTCTTGCCAGCAGTGAGCCTGCATGGAGGAAGCAAAGTAGTAAGCAGGACAACATCCATAAACTTCCAGACAGTTAACCTAGGCTTCTTCAAAGACCTACTAGAGGAATCCCATGGGACAGGGCTGTAGAAAAGGAGGGGTTCCAAGAGACCTGGTCAATATTCAGGCATCACTTTCTCCCAAATCAAGACCAGTGTATCACCATGATCAAGAAATCAGGAAAGGGCCAGAGACCTGGAGGGGTGAACAGGGAGCTTCTAATAATCTTGAACAGAAGAAAGACATGTATGTGTTGTGGCAAAAGGCACAGGCCATGTGGGAGGACTGCATCCTCAGAGTATGCAGGGATGTGCTCAGGAAAACCAAGGCCCACTTGGAATTGAATCTGGCAAGGGATATCAAGGACAACAAGTACATCAGCAGCAAAAAGATTAGAGAAAACGTGGGGCTGCTGTTGAATCAGGTGGGTATTCTGATGATGGAAGATATGGAGAAAGTGGGATTACTGTATGCCTTCTTTGGATTAGACTTTACTGCTGAAGCCATCCTTCAGGAATCCCAAACCTTGGAGGAAAGAGAGCAAGGCTGGAGAAAGGAATACTTCCCCTTGGCTGTCAAGGGTTTGGTTAGAGATTATTTGGCTAGGCAGACTCAACATCCAGAAATCCATGGGCTTTGGTGGGATGCATACACAGGTGCTGAGAGAGCTGGCAGATGTTGCTGCTAAGCCACTCTCCACCATCCTTGAAAAATACAGAGAACAGGAGAGGTGCCTGATGACTGGAGGAAAGCCAGTGTCAATTCCACCGTAAAAAGGGCAACAAGGAGGACCCAGGAAATCACTGGCCAGTCAGCCTCACCTCCAGCCCTGGAACAGATTGCTCTGGAGGCCATGATGAAGCACGTTAGGACAAGGCATCAAGAGTAGTCAGGATGGATTCAACAAGGGGAAATCAGGCCTGGGCCAGTCTCTGTTCTGTGATGGCATGGTAGGACGAGTCAATGAAGAGAGATATCCACAACAAGTGGATGTTGTCTACCTGAGCTTCAGCAAGGCTTTTGACACTGTCTCAAATAACATCCTCATAGGTAAGCTCAGGAAATGTGGGTTAGAGGAATGGACAGTGAGGTGGATCAAGAACTGGCTAAACGGCAGAGCTCAGAGAGTCATGATGATGGAGCAGGAGACCTGCAGTCAGTGATATTCCCAAAGGATAGTACTAGGAGCAATCTTATTAAACTTGTTTATCAGTGACCTGGAGGCAGGGATCAAATGTACCCTCAGCAAGTTTGCTGGTGACACTAAACTGGGGGCAGTGGCTGATCCACCTGAAGGCTCTGCTGCCATTCCCTGGGACCTTGATCAGATGGAAGGCTGGGCACAGAGAAACCTAATGAGGCTCAGCCAAGGGCAAGTGCTGGGTCCTGCACCTGGGGAGGAACAGCCCCAAGTGCCAGCACAGGCTGGGGCTGGCCTCCTGCAGAGCAGCTCTGTGGAAAAGGGCCTGGGACTCCTGGTGGATCATAAGCTGTCCACGAGCCATCAGTGCCCCTGTGGCCAGGAGGGCCAAAGGAATCCTGGGGTGCACTGGGAAGAGTGTGGCCAGCAGGTCGAGGGAGGTGACCCTTCCCCTCTACTCAGCCCTAGTGAGGCCACACCTGGAGTGCTGTGCCCAGCTCTGGGCTCCTCAGCACAAGGGAGACAAGGAGCTGCTGGAGAGGGTCCAGTGGAGAGCCACAGGGATGGTCAGGGGTCTGGAGCTTCTCTCTTATGAGGAGAGAGTGCAGGAGCTGGGCCTGTTTGGTCTGGAGAAGACTGAGACGGGATCTCATCAATACATAGAAACATCTCAAAGGTGGGTGACAGGAGCATGGTGCCAGACTGTGTTCTGTGGTGCCCAAAGCCAGAATATGGAGTAATAGCCCCAAACTAAAGCACAAGAAGTTTCACCTCAACAAGAGGAAGAACTTCTTTACACTGAGGGTGACAGAGCACTGGGACAGATGCCTGGGGAGGCTGGGGAGTCTCCCTCTCTGGAGATATTCAAAACCCACTCAAACACATTCCTGTGTCACCCTCTCAAGGTGACCCTGCTTTGGCAAGGAGGTTGGTCTGGGTGAAGTCAGAGGTCTTCCACCCTAACCATTCAGTGACTTTGAGCATCCAAATTTAAATACAATGCAAAAAGATCTGAACAATACAGATAACTGATCTTCCTCTCAAAACCTGGCATTTGAAAATTTATATTGTAGGCATGCAAATTTTCCCACTCACTTTTCTAAATTGTGATTTTAGATAAAGAAAGCTCAGAGAGTGAGAGTGTTTGAGGAACTAATATGGAAACAGATTTCAATTTTTGAAAATCCCGGAATTTTAAATAGGTAAATGTGCTAGCCATTGTTTCAGATGCCAAATTGCAATTTCTTCACCTTTCCCTGAGATTGTTATGAAATGCAAGCTTGAGCTGAATTGAGCTTTGAAATGCTAGGAATGTACAGTATTCCTGTAAGTGGAAAAATAACATATTATTAGCTTGCCAGCCTTTGTTAAAAATTAAAGAAAAGGTGCATGAAGTGACATCATCTGCCATTCCATGCTGTTCAGGTACAGTAATGTCACTTTTGTCCCAGAGAAGTCACATGCATCCTTCAGGCACTGTCGGAACAAATGCACAAAACTGGAAATCCAGATATATAATGCTAGCTGCCACAGAGGTGCCAGGGAAGTAGCTTAGTTTCAAGCATTGCCCAAACGGTTCTGTTTCATTGCACAGGGCTCAAAAAATGTTGGCTGCATTATTTTGGTATACTGTTTCCATTCCCCCATCCTATTTTTGCATTATATTCAGTCTTTGGCACACAAGAAGCATCAGCCCATTTACCTAACATGACCTATCCAAAAATAAACTGCAGATGACTTATCTTTAGCATTTTCAGCAGATGGCAAAAGAGGTTCACACTGAATGGCATGAACTTCTAAAACTGAACATGGCAGCAGCTGACTCCAATTAGACCAAAGGAAAACATCCCTTTTTTTTTTTTTTGGTTACAGTACCAAAATTGTCCCAAGCTGATTTCTGAGTGTATTAGAAGAAATATACTTTCTCCCTAATTTTACACTAAAACCAGGCCCTTAAATAAACCCCATCATTCATGATGCAAAAACCTTTCTTTCCGCTTCTCCCTGACAGACCTTCTTTTCTAGCATGTATTTTTGTCAGTCTTTTCTGATGTTGTTCTCTCTGTTCATTTAGGAAAGCAGCACAAATGACATTGTGTCTGCAAATACTGCAGGTGTGGATCATCTGCACAACTTGTGTGATTTGTATGTTATCTGAATCTCACACCCCTGTAGATTTGTTTCTGTGCATTACTCTTTTCCTCAGGACGGTGACCCTATTTACAAAAAATTACAATTCAGAAGATAAACAAACAGGAAGTAAGAATAGCTGACATTGATGCCACTACTTTGTATTAATCCGTAGACTCATTTTGTCTTCTCCAGCCTTCCCAAAACATGATCCCCCCCACTCATCACCAAGTGCTCTATTATAAAGGAAACCAAACCCAAAAATCAAGGATGTCAGCACCTGAATTATACACTTCCCTTGTAGTGATTTCTCACAAACACATAGTACTAGCTGAATTAGAAGGTAATAATAGCCCTAGGTGCAAAAGCTGAGAAATGTATGGGAAGAATCACCGGTCAGATTAGATCAAAGATTCTTAATATCTCTGTTTCTTAAAGTATAAAAGGCAGTAAATAATTCCACCTTTTTTTTTCCTTTCATTGTCAAACCACAAAAATATGAAATAGTTATTTTCCATGCTATTCACTGCTATAAAGAATTATTTTATTTTTATTTTTATTCTGTAATGTAATCTTGATTTTTGAGTAGCATCAGACCTTTTTCAGTGAAGTTGCAGGGAAAATGCACCAGATGGCTCTATGGTGACATTCGTCTGGGGTAGACTGCCAATAACCTGATCAGAATATATGTAGTATCTTCATTCCATGAAAATATAACTGGAATAGTTATTTTAAAACTCGAATAAATACCTTTATCTTTTTAAGTTTGGTACTATGAACAGGACTGAGAGAGTGGTTGAAAAAAAGGCAGAAAATAGTATTGAAATTTAGTACCTGGACTATGAAAAAAAATCAAAATGAATCTCAGTGAAGGAAGGACTAAATTGATACCCAGAATCACATTTTAGGATGTAATTCTTGACTTATTCATTGAGTGCTACACACCAATAAGATAATTAAATCTGAATTATGTGCTATACTAAACACTAATGACTCCTTATTTGTGTACAACCAGAAAATGGCTAATCAATTTTCCTTAGTATTATAGGCAAGTTTTTTGAATCTTCATGTCTCTTTTTCAGCTTCTTGTATAAAGCTGTGCCTCTTAAGGCAGGAAGGGTTCAAGCCTTAACGAAAGATTTTGGACTTATCAGGGGTTGTAGAATTCATTCAGCTTTTGATTTGGAAGTTAGGAATGAGAGAATTTTGGAGCAGTGTTTCTGCTGGGCTTAGCACTTCTTGCAAAACAGGAGAGGCAGATGCAGCCTGACATACAGAGGATGTGGAAAATCAGGGCAAGGAATACATCACATGCTTTACTGAGTTGTTGCATGACTGGGATGATCCAGGTCATTAGCTGGTTTTGGACAAACTGGGAGACAGTGAGCTCTAAGCTCCAGCCAAGAGAGCTGATGGTGGCACAGCAGGTGATTGTATAGTGGGGTGAATGGGGGACAAAGACCCCTCTGCCAGCTTTCCCAGTCAGATCATGACTTATAAGTTTCTGCTTCACTGAAAGTTTCAAATGAGTAAAAAGATTAATTTGAGAAGAAAATATTTGTATGAATTTTTGAGAAGATCAAAACATTACAGAGAAAGCTGTTAAGACTTTTTCAAAAAATATTATCTATCCTGTTCATAAAGATATTCAAGTTTTACAGGGAAACCTAGATACATATTGATCATCAGGCCAAAATACAGCAAATAAAAATAAATAAAATTAATTAATTTCCATTTAATCAGTATTCAACTAATGAAAGCACAGTAAAGAAATCAGATTTTTTGTATTTGCAATAATTATCAGCAATATATATGTTTCCCAGAATCTGAGTCCACTGAAATTTTTGTAATAGCATGTGATGCACAAGTGTCATTTACTCACTGGTTTTTAAAAGATTAGTTCCTTAAAGCATCACTGTAAGAGAATCCAGAGCTTTTTCCTTTTAAGTTCTCTTTGTGAAGGCATTACCCAATATAAAAAAAATCCAACACCCTGATAAACTAGAGTACTAAAATAATATTTCATAAGATGCACAACCACTATAGAAAACACATCGGATATTAAAGAAAAAATACAGTACTCTAAGAATAAATTAAAAGAATCAGTACCTGCAGAAGATGTACAAGATTTTATGGTACTTGTACTACAGTCTAAATAAACTTAATAGCAAAAATCTGAATCTTCAGTGGTTACATACAAAAATTCATAGTTCTAGTTCAGAAAATGTTTCCAGGTATAATGCAACCAAAAATGACTACTTTCACTTAGTTTTCTCTTCAATTTTTCAGTGAACATTTAGAAAGTGTGACACAAATAGATCCTGGTGACTCTGTCTTTCTGTATTTCCAACCATCAACAGTTGACTAAGTCCTGTAAAACTGTAGCCAAAATGGTGAAATAACAAAACTGGAAAAGACTATAAGATGCTTTTCAATCTTCAGCCTTCTCACTTGGAACAAATAGAATTTTAACATTTTTGACTGACCTTCACACAATCACAGAGTTGCTTGCCTTAGAAGGGACCTCAAGTTCCAACATTTACCTAACACATTCATAAAGACATTCTGTGATACAGATTTCACAGATTTGACAGATGTATCAACTACTCATCTGTCCTTATTGGAATGAATTTTTCCTTGATATGTAGCCTGCCTTTGTTGCTCTAGTTTAAACCCACCAATTCTTGCCTCATGGACAGATTAAAAACTGTTCTCCCTGTTTCTGCAGCAGTTACTTAAAAATATGAAGGTCATGTACCCTTCCCTTTACGTTCTTATGAGCGCACAGTCTGAGACTTGCTTAAAGACACTGTAAGTGTCAGTCAAACATAATTTTCACTGATGGGAAGAAACAAATTTCTTTGTATGTTCTCCAGTCTGAGAGCACTGTTTTTAGGATGATGTTCTCTTCTAGTCACAGAGCAGAGCAGAAGTCTTCTATATAATATCTGTTTACTTAATTCTGACTGTACTGTCCTGCTCTAATCTCAACATACTCAATTCCAACAAATCTGTATCCCACCAGAAGAACTTTTTCCTCATCTCTCTGACAATAAAAGAGTGTGGGGAAATGGTGATGAAACAAGAAGAAAAAGGAGGCTAGTATAAGGCACCTCTACTGAAAGCAAAGCTTTCATTAAACTGGAAGATTTGTCTGAGATGGAACTGAAGTGACACAGAAAATGGGCATTTTAGCTCACCTTCAAGTAGTTGGATGTGGCCTCTCTGATTCAATAAGTGCACTTTTAAGTATTTATGGTTCCCTTTTTTCAGTACAGCACTTGAGAAATAGGGAAGAGCAAGGGCATATAATGAGTGTATTAGTTTGGTTTCCCTATTTCATTAATTTTGCCTTCTTAAAATTTTCTTCATCGAGACACAGAACTCTCATTAACTTGAAAATATAAATTAGAGTAAATTTCAGCTTTCTTACTATATTTTCTATTTTAGCTACTACACTGGATTTCTGAAACTCTTATGACTGAATCATCCTGCCTAATGCTGTTACAAGATACCCAGGGGAATATATATATCCCATTAATTTTATTCTCCTGGAGGATAGATACCATGAACATGCCAGTATTACAAAAGAGAGATAGCAAACAGCAGCCTCTTAACAAGAAGAGGATCTCTGTGTAAATGTTTTCATTTTCCCACAGACGCAGAAAACATCACATTCAGCTCCTGCCACAATTACAACTAACTGGACCCTTTATATTGGCCATTTCAATTAAATTATGTAGAGCTGTATCATTAATCCACTTTCTCACGTGGAAAAAATTATGTTGCCTATGGCTGACTGAGTTAGGCAAATGCTGATGCATATCTGAATCCAACCACAATTTCATTTTGTTTCACAATTACAGTGAGTGAAGAATACCCTATGAAGGAGGAGAATCAACAGACTGAGGGAAGCTTGAATTCATGTCAAGAAAAATCTATTCCCATCTTTTTTACAGATAAAGCAGAAAATAAGGGAAGATTAGGTAAGAAGATAAAAATTAAGTATATGGGGAGCAGAGCAGGACTCTTGGAGAGACTGTTTTCTCTACATTATTTTATAACTTTTCAACAGATTTCTTTTTCTTATTTTGTCTGCCAGCAAAAACCAGTAGTCTAAGAAGTCCTTTTCAAAATTTTTTCTGACTCTTAGTTTCACTGCTACTTGGGAATAAAATACTGCAGTTCTGCACTCAGTCACACAAGAATATATGAAATGGCTCTGTGATGTGTGCAGCACTCAGATAGTCCAGAAAAAATGCAAGTGAGTGCCATGTGAAGAGACAGGCATCAACTGAGCAAAACTGTGGGAATTCATCACCCTGTGGGCATGGCTGTAGGCAGCTGGACCATACCTCATACTAAGGAATGCCTGGCAGGTGACCTATACAGGTCTCAGTGAGGTCTGAATTGCCTAATCCTGTACAGACCGACTACAAACACGATCTACAGATGTGACAGTGAGGCCCTGCTCCTATACAGAAAGGCAATCCAAATCATCCCGTTTCCTCCATCAGGGAATTCGGAAGGGATTTTGAGAAGTTTCCGCATTATTTGTCAAGTCCTGAATTACCCCTACGATATTCATGATTTTCTAAAAATATCAGGTAGTTAAGGAAATAAAGGTTTACTTAAATCCCTTCCTGGTATCTCAAGTTGTAGATTTTTCCAAACGACCAGCTGGTATCTGACAGAGATCATGCAATCAAAGAAAATGAAAAATAATTTCCCAATCAACAGTTTCAATGGAGAATAGTAAAAGCTGTGTGCTAACAGAATGGAGAAGTAAGCAGTAAGATATTAATCCCTTCTCGTTCATGTGACTGCTCAGTGAAAATATCTGAAAGATTGTACAGGGACTCTAATCATAATGGAAAGTGCCAAGAGAGGAGCAGAGTCATGCTACAGTAACACCATATTCTGACAATTGTCTAACAACAGCAGCAGGTTTCTATTCTAAATCCCTTTCATTGACATAAATTAAATCTGGAGTTATTAAGATGACTAAAGAAAACTTACACAATTTCCATGGGGAATTTTGATGCCAGTCCTGCTTCTAGCTGGGGTCAAAAGCCTATTGATGTGTTAACCAGAAGAGAAGGCATCTGTAACATTTCAATAAATATTTCTCATTAAAACACTAAGAACAGTAAGTAAATGTATCTGACATATGTTCCCCTCTCTTTTTACAGCTATCCGCAAATAGATAACAGTGTATGCTGAAAATGTTATTCAAGAAGTGGAAAAGCCAAGGTGGGTAAGTCTTTATAGTTTGCCTAGGAAGAACTGCCACTAAAAATTAGTGGATGCCTCCAGATCTTCAAAAATCTAACAGAAATGCACATGTCGAAGAGTGGAGTCAGTTTTCACACTGACTACACCTCTGTTCCCATCATATGTGATAGGAAATAAAATTGTCTCTAGCACTCAACAGCCACAGTGTATATTGTAGCACTGAAATAAAATCATCAAGCTCTGTGCAAATCTTACTTCTTGGAATAACAGTAATTCATGTTGCTCTCAGCAGAAAGTGAAAAATCTAGTAGAGAAATACAGAACCCAAAGGCAAACTCTAGGTTAGACCCTTGACTGAAAATAAGGAATATTCAAATGAATGCCCATAACATTAGGAGTGAAGCCTAATAATAAAGCAGGATGCAACACCATATGAATTATATTCCCCACTGCAATATATCATCACTGTGACACAGGATGTCTAAATATCCAGTGCTTTCAGCTCTTAAAATGGTGATGCAGTCACAAATCAAGGGAACTGTTGATATATAAGGAATGCAATTGGGGCATTTTTCATGTGTGCATATACAATCTCAATCATGAGAAAAATCTGTGTATTAGAAAATTGAAATCTCACTCCTGGCTATGGCAAGATCTAATGGGAGAAGAGGGAGGGAAAAATGCTTTGGAAGATGTTCAACGTAACTCAGTGTCTGAAGACATAAAAACAGAGGAGAAGGATGGAGAAGAAGAAAAGCGAAAAAGGCCTCCTTTTAGAGAAAGTAATACCTAATGACATGCTATAGTGACAAGGCAAGATGAAGCCAACCTATAGCTGGCGTATGTCTGGACTAATTATAAAACAGGTAATCTGCCACTGCAGCAGTTTCGGGATTTCTTTGTACTAGCTGTAGGGCCTGACTTGTCAGACGCATATGTTAATGTAGCTAACATCAAAATTAGTGTATATTAGCTGCACTCATATTTGTGTCATATCCTTTCACATTTTATGCTCTTTTTCTTTTGTGATGAAGAAACCTCTGCAAATGTAAGCAATTACACTTGACAAAATCTTGTAGATAAATTGCATGATTCTGTTATTCACTGCTCAGAGAACAAGAAATTCTCTTGCTATTACCTAATAGCATTATCCCAATTTCTATGGCATTAGTCTCCAGAACAGAAAAATGGAAGTGGCACATAGGCTGTTATTTCTTGATTAGATCTTTTCCATCACTTTATGCAAATTTATCTAGAGCCACGTGATAATGGCAGCAAAAAGTTACCTATGGGGACAACAATTAATATACATGAAAGAATAATTTTGTTTAGTAGAAAGCTAATCCTTTCTTTTAAAGTTTAAGTATCTGTAAATTTTTTTCCTTTAAAGGCAAATCTAAGATCACTCCATAGTAATATAACTTGCAAAGTCTTACCAACTTATCAAACGTCTCAAAAAATGGCCAGTGGACTTTTAACAGAGTATGAATAACTCCAATTAACACATTTTATGAGAGTATGCTTCTTTCCTGGTGCTGGTGCTGGCACTTTTCTGACATTGAAATAATACCCCAGATGAGACAATGGTCTGTCCAGAACAGCTGTCTGAATCAACTTACCCTTGACTCAGGATAGCCCTGTGCTGACTAGGGACAGCATGGGTCATCAGCTGCCAGGGTAGAGTGAACAGCAGGATTTCGGCAACCTATGCTTAGGTCAGGGTTTCCATGGCAAGTTCGTGCCCAGTGGTCAAGTAGTATTCCTACTGCTGTCAGCCAGGACAGTGTAAATTTCACCCATGGAAGGTTAATTTTTTTTCACAAAAGAGGTAATTTCTGCTCACAACTGAATGCTGTTATTAGGAATATCTCAGTAAATGGGAAAAAAAGCAATACTGACTTTACAACTTATTTCATTGTGAATAAAATAAAGGCAAAAAACCAAAATACAGGATGGTTTCAAGCCAGAAAAGGGTTAACTGCATTTCATTTCTCCATGCAAGAATCCACAGCAATAGTGGCAGACACTGAAGCTAAAACAAGGTCAAACACGTGGGGTTAAGCCATGTGCTACTGGCTGGAGCCAGGCATACTCAGATTGTTAATTTCTAACCTAGCAAATTACTGAGACACAACTGAAAGAACTGTCAACTTCCAGCTTTCACAGAATGTCATGACTACTATTAATACTGTACTTCAGGTAATTTAGTTGCCAACATGTGACAACAGTATTCAGAAAGCCTATAGTATCACACTGCAAAAATGTAGTATAAGATTTATCAAGATAATTGTGTTGCCTGAAATTATCTAGCGTACCTGATGGTAATCAGTAGTTCCTGTTGTAAATGAATTTGTCTTATAGATTCCAACCCTCCTCCCACCAGCAGATGCGTATGACTCAGTGGGCTAAGGAGTGTTGTACTCCTTTCAAAGGAGTGCTTGTTGCCTCTGCCAACAGCCATACTAATATGGACAGACTTTGAGAATTATGCTTTGCAACCACTGTTAGCACCAATGATGACGGATGCAGAAAGGCAGGATGAACAACCAGCATGAGCAGTAATGTGTGGTGGAATGGGAAGGATTCCTCTCTCAGGTATTCAGAAAGTGCCAGTCATCTGAATGTCTGCCTAGAAATAAAACATCAGCCACAAATGCAGCTCATAACACGCCTGTCTGCTGCAAAGACAGACACCTCATGGATTAGGCCTAGCAGACAGTTTGGTCAGGAAGGCAAAGAACCACAGGGCTAAATAAGGAAACTCAAACTGACTCAAATATTTTTCTGCTGTTATTTAAGATTCATGTTCAAATGAAGCCATTATTTACTAACCCCAGAAGTCATCTGTCGTTGATGGAGCTCTCACATAATATCTGTAACACTCCATGAAATATTCTTCTAATCTGATAGCTGTAAATACTGAGGTCCTTGAGTGGAGAGTTTAGCTAGACTTTCATGTTAATTCTGCTGAGAATTGCAGTTTCAACAAAACTCCACATCATGTTTTGCTGTCTTTACAGCTTTGGTTTCAGTGAGGCTAAGGCGTTGATGAAGTGAAAGATAAAATGAGTCTGCTATGTCAGCAGAGGACTGATGCTTCCCATCCAGCCTGCAGCACTGGGGCAAGACAAGAAAAGGTTTATCTTTTTTCTGGATGGGCACAGATGAGCAGATTTGCTGTCAGTTCTCTTTCATGAACCAACACATCACCCATGATGAACTGTTAAATGTTATTTAATTTGTTAAATGCTTATTAAAGTTACAATCATATCAATACCTGCATGGTTCACATCCACATCAGAAATAATGCCCAGAATACTTAATATATGTTTTAATCCTTTTAGCATTGTTATCTCCTTCAGTTTTCTGAAGTAATACAGGCTACCAGCAGACATGCTGGTCTTGTATTCAGAAATCTTAATTCAAGACCAAGGATAATCCTATTAATTCTATTTGTAGTTAAATGAAGCTTGGTTTCTAGTATCCTTCCATGTCTTCCTGAATTCCCTGGAAATGAAGGAGAACCCTCTTCCCATGGTTGTGGTAGTTCATAGTAGCCCTTCCCTGTGTGAATTTCTTTGGTGAATACTTCAGCCCAATCCGTAGTTTCCTTCAATAAGGGCAATATTTGGATCTTTTCTGCTACATATGTTTTTCCTCAGAAAATCAATCTAGGAACAGGAAAACCCAGAACACTTGGGTTAAACAGTTATTATTTTGTCTGTTTCGGTTTTCTAAAATTTTCTGTCACTGCTCACTACAGGGTTTGCTGTGAAATAAACTTGAATGCAGTGCAACACAGAGACATCGAGCCTCATCTGTTTTTCTAGAGTTGCTTGAGTACTAGAAGTGCAAGATTTCTTTTCTTTACTTTTTTTAAGATTTATATATTTTACTATAGGTAGGTGGGAAGAGTTCACCTCTCATCACTCACATAGTGGCAGTATTCCTGCTGTGTCCTTATTTCTGTGTCTTTACGTTGCATAATTCTGCACTGCCCTCTCTACTTACTGAAACCGTTTCTCCACACCAGATGCTGGGGTAATATAATTTTCACATCCACTTAATAGCTTTAGTTATGGAAAATATTAATAAGAACTGATGGGAAAAGAAAAAATATATTTATCTTGTACTCAGAAAACACAGTACACAGGAAAAACATCTAAACCAGGGACATCTGCCTTTATCAAATATAAAATGAGGCTGACGACTCTTCCATTCTCCATTTTTGTTTGTCCATTTTGCTTAGAAGCCATACAAGCAGAATAAGCTCACCATAAATTTTGTATCAAGCAGCAGTTGTTGTTTGTAACAACAACTAGTTGCAAAGTCCAACGACTGGCAATAAGACCATCTTAGCAGACAGTGGAGCATACACAGTATCCATGCCATGACAGACTATAAAGAAATTATTTCCTCTATCTGTTCTGAGATGAACAGGAAAACACCTCCCCTTACCCAAAAATATGTTTCTTTTGTGAATGCTGATTCAACCCAGGAGCTGAGAAAAATGAGAGAATACAGTGTGCAGATACAAGCCTCTTTAGTGTAGAATTTTTGCCTCTGGTCGTATCTTTCAATGCATTTCTCCCCGGTGCAAACTCTTTGCCAGTACATCTGACATCCAGATACATTTGGAAACCTTTTCAGTGTTCAAATTTTACATTATCATCTAAGCCACACTTAGCTGACATTCCAAAAAGCTGTTTACTATCAAGAATCAAAAAGAGTTCACTATAACAAAACTAAACTCAGGTCACTATGTAGAGCTGACAATTTGCTACAAAACATACAAAAAAACAACCTGTAAAATACCTAAATTATGTCTGAATCAGACTACTCCTTATCTAAGCTTATATGCTGAATGTAATTCTCTCTTTTCATTCTTCCAACTGTACTTGGCCTATTATCATGCCGGCTCAAAAATATACACAATTAATAACACTTTTAATTTCCTTGGTATCGAGTTATCCGAATAGTATAATTCAATGCACTGAAGATCTAGTTAATGGATTTAGTTCACATTTTTTCCCACAAATCTGTGCTACTTTCAGCAATTCAGAGTATCAGGGCAGAATGACACCTTGCCATGCCAAACAACATGAGCTGCTGCTTCTTGCAGGAACCACCACTGGAACAGCAGTAAAGCAAGTAAAGCTGCCCAGGTGGTGACCAAGGGCTTCCTCAGCTCCATTCCTGCTCTGAGACATGGAGGGATCTAGCTACCATTCCTACTGCTGTCTGGTGTCCTCAATGAGCTTCTGTGTCTTACCTTCTGTCACTAAAATTGACTTCACATCAGCATCAGACGGAGGCTGGTATGTTGCTCCTTCTGAGCTGGGCACCGTGGCATTAACATCTGTTTTCTGGACAGAAGGTTTTCTTCTTGGAGTTATCCTCTCATAGAGGACAGATCTGGATTCTTGCTCAGCTGAGAAAAGGGTTCCATGCCCTGACTCATCTTCCAATCTTCCTGGACTGAAGGTCATTGCTCAAAAAATGTGGATATAAAACCCTCCAGGGACTGTGGTGACAAAATCCCCTACTTTGATCCTGCACACTTTTATTTTAAATAGAGGTGATTCTTACTGGTAAATGTCTGCAACACGTCCTGTGTTAGTGGTAATATTTTGGACAGAGCACTTGAGTAAAGCACACCTGCAGCCACTGCGTGAAAGACTTAACCCAGCTTGAAGGAGTAACTTTAAGAAAGGCAAAAACCAGGATTAATAAACAAAACATTAACCTTGTCTTCAAATTAGCTGCACTAATACCACATAATTAAATAATTTGTGATATTGATAATGAGTTATAAACAACATAACTATAGACTGGTTTAATGGAGGTGAAAAGTTACTGTCTTTGAAAGATAATGTAGTGTCTTATGAAAACAGCTCAGTCAGAAGACTCTTCATACTTAGAAGATCAACCTCATATTTTTCTTTTTTTTTTTTTTTTTACATCCACTTAGGTATTTTAAAGTCAAGTTTTATATTATGATAAACATGCAATTTGTCCATTAACATGTAAATGATTTTTTAGTATCTATGAGTAAAGTGTAGACAAATCCTACACTGGAAGTAAACAGAATATCTTATTTATAATATGGAAGCAATGAGTAATACTTTGAAATAAATCCTTAGAAGAGAAACCCTAATAACTAAAACTTGCAATGTTTTTAAAACCTAGTTTCATTTCCAGCTGCCATCAACGTTATCCCATGTCTGAGTTGGAAACAGAAATAAATATAAAATAATGAAAATAATTTTACAATATTTTAATTTATTGTGAGAGGAAGTTATGAAGTATAAGATATAAATACAATTATTTTATTGCATTTTTTTCTTACATGTGCAGAGTGCTTTTCAGTTCCTTTTATTTATGTTTAAATTTTTCACCCTTCAAGTGAACACTGCCTTCACCAGAAACTTGAATAGTAAACCAATTACACTGGCAAAACCAAGCGAACTCTGAAACTGGATGTTCGGCATTGTAAAGCTGATTGTCTAAAGATTTTTTCATACTTTATACTGGAAAGAGCATCACGTAGACATGAAGGTAGACAGATGTTCTTGTAAAGTCCAGATTTTTTGCAAAGAAAAAGGGAGAAAGACTTAGACATATTTTTTTCCATTTTATAGTGATTTTAATCTTCTTTAAAATGCACTGAGAAGCACTTGGGGGCCCCAAACTCTTTTGGTTCTGTTGAACTGTCTGTTCCAGCCTCAGACATAGTCACAGTGTCTGCTCTTTGAAGCCTTTGAAGTATCTACAGATTGGACTTACATTGCCCTCAGCGACTCAAGGGAGGAACTAGTGGTTTGAAGGAGAAAAAAATCCTCTGCTCGCAGCCAAGTTTTGACTTATCTGTCAGCTTTGGTCCAATCCAAAGTTACTTCAAAAGGCTTCAAAGTGCAGACACAGTGGCTGGGGCTGAAGTTGACTTCGGAGGTTTTTGGATCCAAGATGCAATAACATCTTCAAAATTAAATTGCAAATGGATTAAAACAAAGTATTATAATTGAACATATATTCCAACTCCTTTTCTATCCCTTTGCAATCTACTGATAGAATGTACTCTAGAAAAGGTAGACATTTGACTACCAAAAATCGTTTAATTGTGGTTCAGTTTAATTTAATAACCTCTGTTCCATCTGTTCTATCTCTAACCTTCATGAAAGGTTATTAAAAGATAGTTGTCTGACTCAGGTGCTGCATAAAGCTGGTTTTTCACCCCACTGCTGAGCTCAAGGTGAATCACTCCTTTCTCAGAATGTTACGTGCAGATCCTTGCTGTATTTAAAACCTATACTGAGATTTATGAATATCCTGACTCACTACTCCCCTCATTTCTCAGGCTTTTTCCACTACCAGAATACTGGTGGTGTTTTAAAAAAATACTTCATCAAAATACACTAATTTAATTAAATTTAATTAATGTGGAATTCCAAGGTCTCTCTACTACATATAGTGTCATTCTTAAAAGCAAACTTTTTACTAGAATGTTGTTTTTTGTTTTGGTTTTGTTTTATTTTTTGTGGGGTTTTTTTGTTTTGTTTTGTTTTGTTTTGTTTTGTTTTGTTTTGTTTTGTTGGGATTTTTTTGGTGAGAGGAGAACAAATATGGCAAGATCGTGCTTTGGGGAAGGACACTTTGGATGCCCATTGAATCTCCATTCTTCCTGGTCAACAGAAAGAATGTGAACTCTGGTTTTCATATCACAGTAAGATACTGTAGCCCATTGAGTCAATTGAGAAAATTCTCTCTGTGTCTTCCTTGTGAATCTCCCTCTAGAATTGTTTAGGTTGGAAAAGACTTCTTGGATGATCAAGTCCTTAATAAGACCAAGTCCTCCTACATTAGGCAGAATCCTTGGATTCTGCATTAAAATATCTCTGCAAAATGGGGAAGGTCAGGCAGTGTTTCTCTGCTACTGCAAACATACGCTTTTTATTCAATGTGAAACTAGTTTAGGAAAAGTGGTGAAAAACTCAGTCTGGATATGGCAAAAGCCGTTGATTAGTCAGTCTTCTGAAACGCAGGAGCACATAGATATTTCAGGTAGGTAGATACAGGGGAAAGAAAGGAGCTTTCCAATTGTGTCCAATGTTTTTGTGACGTCTCAGACTGACTGCCCTGCAGACTCAAAAGAGATATTTACAATGGCTTTTAGCCCTGTCATTCAGCACAGAAGCTGTCTAACTGTGGAAAAACATGAAGGTTTGTGCTGGCCTCACTATTTTTCAGTGTCTTTTAGCAGGTTTTGTTGAGTTGAGTGAGTCAGATGCTGCTGGCACCTACTCTGTGAGTTTTGCCCACTTTGGTAAAGAGAAGCAGTAAAACTTTTTCCAGACTACTTTTGTTACAGTGAGATAGCCAAACCGGAACGATTCTTGCAGAGCTTGCTGAAAAGCTGAAAAGTATTTGCTCTTAAGGACAGAAGTACTTTTTTCTGTTCTCATCAAAAACCTTTTGTCACAGGCACAGAAATTTTCCAAAGTTGTCTCAGTTATTATTACTGAACACCTCAGTTATTATTACTGATCACTACAAAAGAAGGGAAATAGCAAAAGGATGGCCTTCTTTGTGCTGACATGCCTCTTATCAGGGAAGGAGAACTGTCATAAAAGAGAATCCAGTCAGGTAAATTCACATGTTACAGGCTAAAATTGTAACATAGTAGACATATAAAAGACATATAAGGCGTTTTGAAAGAGCTGGGGAAGCATGTTTATACAGGGTAAAAGGAAATGTTTATTTATTTGGAACATGCTGGAAATCCTGATTGGTGGTCATCAATCTAATACTTAGCATAAACATTTCTGGTTAAATGGATTAATACAACTGTCTAATTAGATGAAGCACTGTAGAATTTCCTTCAAGATGCACAATTTTTAATTAGGCAGAATACTGCCATTTAATTTTCCACACACAGCTACTTCCTGCTCTACCAAACATTTCCACTGACACATGGTCACAATTAATACAACATGGAACTTTAATGAAAGAGCCTAGGGCAAGAAGCAGAAATAAATGCTTCATGTGGTTGAGAACCAATTTGGGTAAGCAGGATATAATCACCCTTACTTGGCTAACTCTCCAACCAAATAAGTGAGAATGGTTCAGGTTTCATTAAAGTCAGTTTTGAACACGTGATCCCTTGTGCCTTTTTCTTTTCATCCTGCAGGTACACCTCTAACATCTTCGTGAACATTTTATTAAAACAGTCAATTGGCTGAGCAATTCCTGTATTGCACTGAGCCTGGCTGGGATGGAGTTAACTTTCTTCACTGCAGCTTGCATGGTGCTCTGCTTTGCATTTGTGGATAAAGAAGTGACATTGATAGCACAATGTTTTTGCTGCGGCTGAGCAATCTTTGTACAGCATCAAGGGTTTCCCTCTAAACACCTGCATCCCCAAAGGCCAGTAAACTGAGTGAGAGTCAGAGGTTAGGAGGGAACACGGCTGGAACAGCTGATCCAAACTCACCAAAGGAGTTTCTGAGTTTTTTTCCTCCGAGATGGAAAAACATTCAGATAAAAAAGAACAAAACGCTCGTATACTACTACTAAATGAAATCTTTGGGCCCAGAAAAATCCTCAAAAGTTTTAAAGGCTCAGGATAAAGAAAGAGTCACTCTTTCCCACTGCCTTCTCAAGGCAGACATAGGGGAGCTATCCCTCTAAAAGAGATTAGTTGGCTTTCTTAATGATTTTGCTGCCCAAAATCCAAGGATGAAGAAACTTTCTACAAATTTTTCTGTTATATGGATAAAAAAATATAAGCGTGGAGACATATGAAAAAAAGGGTGCACTTTGGTAAAGTTAGAAAACAGAAGCTCAAAATCCTGAATAGTAGAAAATTATTTAATTTTTTAAAGTATTTTCAGCTAGAAATCAGGAATACATGTTTAAAAAAGCAGTCAGCCAACTAATTTTAAATTTAAAGACTCTTCTAATCAGAAAACGTTTTATTTTGTTAAATTTTGTATTCATATTTAAAAAAAATGAGAAAAGCAAATATTGAATGACTGAGGCCTCCTTCAGCAACCAATACACAGAAAGTTTCAGTGAAAATACCAGCTATAGGCCTACTTGTTGGTAAAGGACAGAGGTTCTAACTTCCTTTGTACCTCTGTCCTACCAAAAGAAATACCTTCTCTCAGGTACAGAACAGCTTTTCTAAATTATTATTTTTTAGACAGATGAGGATATTTCAAGAAAAATCCAGAAACTATTGCCTCTGTTTTCTGGAGTTCAAACCAAAAATAATTTCAAATAGCACATTACTGTCATGGGAATGAAAAGTTTGACCAAGATACAGAAATACACAAGTGAAGGAGAAATAACATGATATTATACTATTCTATACCAGACTCTTCAGCTTGTAGGTAGGTAGTAATAATTGTAGCTTTAAATTACAAAAGGAGAAATTATGCATGTATTCTTCAACATCCAACATCTCATTTTCTATTCCTACACCCATCTGTTTTTAAAACACTTTGTAAAGTACTTACACTAGAATTACAGAAGAAAGGAATAGAAAAAAAATTAAAGAAAGGACAAGGAGAGGCTTCAGGGCTCAAGAGTTATTTAAGTATATCTCAACTTGTTCCAGACTCTGAATCAAGGTACAACATTTTGCAGGATAGTAATGAGTAAGTTATTTCATCTGATTAATCAATCTAAAATTGTTTCACATTCTTCAGTGCGTAATCAGTTTTGGTTATTTTAGTTTGCATGTCCTATGATTTTTAATCTGACTTTTGCTCCCTGCAGGTAAAGCATACCAAAGAGTAGGCAGAAATACCCATTACCCCACAGTGAATAAAAGTCAGAGTATGTTCTAATTAAGAAGTTAGGATGATTCATTATACAATCCACAGTATTCATAAATGTTGGCATCAGATGTGGATAAGGTTTTCAGAGCAAGATGTATGTAGATAATTTAGCCATACAGGAGACTACCAGAGCCAAGATTTCATGATTTGCCAAATGGATTTGTCCTCTTTACAGTATGGCTAGAACTCTTCTCACTAACTTTTGGAAATGCTGTGTGATCTTTCTTGTTATCACTTAATAACTTTCATTAGCTTTTGTTAACTACAAGGATAATGATTCTTTTTTAATCCTTCTAGTTAGTTATCCCTTTAAGACAGCGTGTTTTGCTTTACAGTTAGATTTCATCTGTGTTTTCTCAAAGTCCAAGGGAGATTAAATTACGGAGTGAAACAACTACATGGAACAGAAACATTGAAAAGTTGTTTTTCCCATGCAAAAAATACAGAAAGGACTTGGAGAGGAATATTGATTTGTTTTACTTTCAGCACGTTGCTGAAATTCAGTTCAATCCACAATGAAATTCTAAGATGGATTGAAGAAACCAAGAATTTTTTCATGTTATAACCACTATTCGTTTACACGAAACAAGGCATAGAAATCATAAATTAAAATCTGACTGGTCTAGAATACTGCAATGCACAAAGAGTAGAATTTATTGTAAAATGAAACAAAAGTCAATCTATTCCTAGAATTAAAAGTGAAAATTTGGGGAGTCCTGTTTCAGAATAAAAGAAATAAATATAGTTGTGAGTAAGAGTATGTTTTTGAACACAATGCTAAAAAGTCTATAAAGAGAGGGAAAAAAACCAATACTTATTTCTGCTGGTGAGAAAAACACCACTTTCTTTACCTAACATTATCTTGGAACACTCTAGTTGACCTTGGGAACCTATCTGTAGAGAAAAGACTTTCTTAAGTTTTTTGGCACAAGACAGGCCAGATGATACAAATAAAGGAACATCTGAGAAAACTAGTCCTAACAACTCTGAAGTAAATGTACTTTTGGGGAGAATGGGGAGAGCATTTGAAGGAGTTTATGACCACTATGATTAACAAGTGTATGTGTTTTCTCTTCACAAACCTGAAACTATTTCTTGTGGTAGCAGTAGATGGAAGCTAGTGCTATAAATGATGAAAACCACAATATATAACAAACATTTTAAAGTATTTATGCTTAGAATTACATTTATGTATTATTTATAGCAACTTAGATAGACCGTGTCAGGCTTCAGGCTCCTTCTGAGCTTTTTGAGTTCAGAAAAGCAGTTGGAAAACGTAAGTTTTGTTCCACTTCTGTCTGACCCAGAAGCGTCTTTCAACTCACTGCATCAGAATTTCTCTTTTTCTGATGTGCTTCGGATTGTCAGTTCCTCAAGGCAAGGACTACCTGTGACTTCTGTGCATGTAAACAGCACAGAGAAGTTTCAGGCTCAGCTGAGGTGTTTAGGGTTATGTTGTGTATTCATAGGTGTATGTGTAACCAAGAATTTATTTCAATTTCTAATAAGGTCTCATTAGTTTCACAGAATTGAAAGTTCTTTTAATTTCCAGCAATTTTTGGCCATTTTGTTGGTGCACTCCCAAATCCTGATTGAGAATTTAAAAGAGGCAAACTACCAGTTCTCTTTTTGCATTCACCCTGAGAATATACATAGTTTAATAACCGTCCCCTTTTCTCCAAAAATTCAAATGCTATCTGCAGCTGGACACAAATCTCAAAAATTCTACATTGTCTGGAGGAAAAGTTGTCAAGGCTGAAGTCCAATCTCAGGTAAACATTACAGAATTGTGGCTAAGCAGGAATGCCAAACACAATCCATATAGTTGAAATGTCTGGAAATGGTTTCAGGTAGTATCTGTGTTCAAGACATCCTTGATTAAAATGCAAATTAAATACTGTACTATGTATTTTCTAATTACAAGCAGAGAAAAATATCTTTAAGGGCTTAAATGGAAAGGACAGCAGAGGGCCTTACAATTATCACATCTTTTTTTGCTATTAACATATCACTCAATCTGTCACTGGAATTTTAGAAGCCAGGGACCTTCTAATATGGGGAGAGATCATTGCCAATCCGTGATCCAGTGCTGCTACACCTGTGGCTTTGGAATGAAAGTACAGTCTCAAAATGCTGTTACTTGAACTGGGAGTGCTATTTTTCATGAACAGTATAAAGGGCAAGCCTTCAAAGATTAAGGTTGTTTAAAAAATTAATTTGGCAGTGCTTTGAAATCAGTATAATGTTATTGCTTTTGTATGTTTCCCCCCTTCTCCGACTTTGCTCAGGTTGTGATGTCTAGTTATCTGAATCCAGCAGCAGAGGCAAGTAAACTCCCTTTTCCTTGAACCTCTGGGGCCCTCATGAGGGCAGTGAGGGGGAGAAAGCAGCTATTCAGAGAATTTTCAAGACTTCTAAAAGGTTGGAATAATCCTATTCAATGAATTCTTCTTAAAAACATAAGAAAGCTCTCTCATTATGATAAATAATGCAGGAAAGGAGAACAGAGAAAGATGCATTTTTTGACCACATAAGTAAGGTGGCTTACCCAAGCATCGATGTATCATTAGCAAGTCTAATGCCACATGCCATTATCAAAGAGTTAGGGGCCGAAAGTCAGTTGAAAGATTTTTTACTAATCTTGCTACAAACAGTATTGCTATTTCTCTATTGAATAAGTTAAAGTAACAGAACATTATAAGGAAACATAGAAGTAGATATCTGGTTGAATGCAAGAAGAAAAAATGCCATCCCAAACCTCAGGGAGCTCTTATTTAGTCTTGAAGCATCTTGGCACAAAGGGCTCACTGCAGAGGTACAGTTAGCTTGTGAATCAAAGTACACTTTTCTTAAAAGCCCAGTAAAAGGGACATGGTTTGAAATTCATAAGAGAAAATCCAGATACAGAAGAAAACCAAGTCAGCTTGAAAACATTTTTCATTAATGAGCAGCAGCAATGTTATTTACAAATAACATAAAGGGCTAATGACATTGCTTGTATATAATGGTCTCCAATCTCATAAATTCACCACAAGCCTAATGACTGTTACACCCCTTGTGAGGTTTTTTAGGCAAATCACATTAAAAATTGCTATCTGTCTTGGAATCACTTGATATGCAGAGAACACAGTTTTACTCAGAGTAATGAGAAGGATGCATTTCATACCTGTACAAATACATGTGGTATTCTTAAAATTATGTCAGTTTAGGGAACAAAAATTGGAAAAAATCTGTTTTGTTTACCATAGCATATACAAATCCTCAAAGAAGTATCAGGCTTCTTGACCTAGTATACCTTAGAGCTCAGGCCAGGTACTCAGGCATACATGTGGGGAAATTCAGAGAAACTGATCTGAAGGAGAAAAGTAGGAACTGAGGGTTCCTTATGAACTGCAATCCGTGCTTCAGATGCCCAGAACTTTAATGACCAGAAGACATGGAAAAACAAGATTAAGAGTCTGAGCAAATGTGCATTGATGAAAGCAGGGACTCAGATCTAAATCCAGCTGAAAAAAAGGAGAGTGCTTTTAAGAAACATTGATTTATCTTACAATATTCATGGAAGAAACACCATTTTATCTCTAAAAAAAAAACCCAAAACAAACAAAAACAAACAAAGAAAATAACTAACAAACCCCCCCAAAGAAAACAAACACAAACAAACAAAAAACCAAAACAAAATAAACAACCACCAAAACCCAAAAGCAGAGTGAAACACTTTCTACACTCAACCTGAGATTTTATTTCATTTCAGTTAGATGCAGAATTCATTTTTTTTCTATATCATTGTTACATTCCACTGTAAGAGAAATCTTGGAGAAACAGCTCCTTCAATTGCTCTTTGATATCCATTTAAAATCAGGTATCTTGCAAGTGCTGTAAAGCAGAAATCCTTGAATGGTTCATACCAATTAAACTCAATATTTGTAGGAGAAGCACAGACTACCTCAAGTGGGAAGGGACCCACAAGGATCATCAAAGTCCAACTCTTAGCTCTACACAAGACACTCCAAGAGTCACACCATGTGCCTGGGAACATTGTCCAAACACATCTTGAACTCTATCCGGCTGTGACCACTTCACTGCGAAGCCTGTTCCACTACCCAACACCCTCTGGGTGAAGAATCTTTTCCTTATACCCAACCTAAGCCTTCCCTGACACAGCTTCATGCTCTTGCACTTACCCTCATAAGGAAGCTGTAAGACTACTTAATTTGTTTAAAGTGTGGGGTTTTATTCCTAAGCAAAATCACAAGTAATCAAAGTTTACTTATACACCAACAATTTAAATTAATGGCACCAACAGATGCTTCAATCCAATCTAGTTTTAGTATACAGTGTCTTTAAGGAATGAGGATAGTACTCAAACTACCTCTCTTTCCTGTGTAGATTACAGCTGATTACATCACGCTCAATCAAACTGACTTTTTGGAAGTGCAATGGAAAAATAATAGTCAAAACAACTATGGAGAAAAAATTAGAATTTCAAGAATGGTGATAAAGATGTTTATGAGGAAGATGCTATTTCTAGATGTCATCCAAAGTTGCAAAACTCTTTTCCAATGCTGTGAACTAAACAAAATGCAAAACGTATTTGTTGAGAAAGAACTTAGATGGTAGAAGAAAAAAGTCCAATAAGAATCTAGTACTCTAGCAGTGAGCTATTTGACACAGAACCTGGGAAGACACCTTGCAGCTATGCTCAGTCATGGAATATGATGGTATTTCTGGAGTAAGACCCAACTGTTTATACTTTTAATTAATTTCTCCCTCACTTACCAAGCATGTACAGGCAAAAAAGATAAATGGTTAAGACACTTCATACCACCTTTTCTTGATTGTCTGGTAGAAGTTAAATATAACTCAGCTTGTCTAACAATACTCATTCAAAGAAAAGACCGCGAATGCAAATGTTAGAGAAAAAAGGTATTGTCTTTAGGGAAGCGGGAGGAGGAAAAACGAGTCTGAATCTGTAAAAACCTCTGCTGCAGGTAAAGTCATGTTTCATTACAAGCGTTATGGCAGTTTTCTGGCACCGTATTATATTACAAGAGTTAAGCAGATAATTTCTGTGCACATCTGAATGGTGTTTTTCAAGAATTACAAAATTATAGATGATGGAGACTGTAAACATTCTGGGACAAGTACTTTGGTCTGAAAAATGAGAGGAACCTCTAGATCATGAGTCGGTTAATCCACTCCTGTTATCTACAAATAATTGTTCTGGAAAATCTTTTCCTAAATGATGTACCATAGTATAGTTAGTTGGCCTGTATATTTATGGTAGGGGTAGTCTTGCCAGCTGGCTCCAACAAAACCACTGTTCTCTCAGGCTCAGAAAATGGAAAATTCCCTACTAGTAAGAAGCTACCACGGGAGAGATTCCCCTTCTACTTTTCTGAGAGAATGAGACACAGCACAAAGACAACTGCTGTTAACATTTTTGGTATGGTCATTCCATACAGAATCATTTATTAACGTGGTTGATTTATTAATGTGGATGCCAGGTGCCCATTGGAGCCACTCCATTGCACCCCTTTCTTAACTGGACCGGGGACAGAAAACACAATGAAAGCCCCTTGGGTTTAGATGAGGAACAGGAAGAAATCACCCAGTAATTGCCATGACAGGCAAAAAAGACTTGACTTGGGAAAATTAATTTCATTTATTACCAATCAAATCAGAGCAGGGTAACGAGAAATTAAATCTTAAAAACTCTTTCTTTCCCTCTGCCTTCTTTCCAGGCTCAACTTTACTACTCATTTTCTCTATCTCATCCCCCCAAGATGCTCAGGGGGATGAAGAATGAAGGTTTGGTCAGTTCCTCACATTATCTCTTCCACTCCTTCTTCCACAGGGGGTGGACTTTTCACACTCTTCCTCTACTCCAGCATAAGGTCACTTCATGGGAAGCAGTCCTCCATGAACTACATCAGTATGAGTCCTTCCACAGGCTGCAGTTCTTCACGTACCAGTTCAGTGTGGGTCCTTTCCACAGGGTGCTATCTTTTGGGAAAACCAGTATTGGTGCTCCATGGGGTCACCAGTCCTTCCAGAAAAGCTGTTTCAGCATAGGCTCCTCTTTCCATGATGTGTCCGTTGCAGGGACAACCCGAGGAACGAAGCAGATGCAGCAGGTCAAGGGAAAGCTTCTCTTCCTTTACTATCTGACTCCATTACTTATATACATTTGTACAAAGGTCAAGAGATTGGCTACACAGGTTGCCACCTCTTTGACCTGGATGGTGAACATCACCGTCCATCACATTTCTCCTCCCAGAGGATAAAAATGCAAACAATAGATAATTTCTAAAAATATACATTGTTTTCTTGAAGCTGTGTGAGAACAGCACTGCAAGACCTCAAACACTGGCAAGCAAGAAAACTGTGAGGGCAACATCTCACCCTTTTTCCATTAATTAAAAAGAAAAACAAAAAAATAAATGAACATTGGTTCAATTTCTGTTGACCTTCATTTCGGTCACAGTTTCCTGCTTTCAACCTGACGGGGTTAATAAAATTCTGCAGCACCAATAAGGTGCTTGATGGCATGAAAATCCTTGCCAACTGAATGTGCAGGGTTTCACCCTGCATTCCCGGTTTTTGTTTTTGAAGAACCAGGCCTCAGTGGCACGACACAGGTTCTTCATCAAATGAAACAAAGCAACATTGCTGACTCTCTTCAAAATTGAATGACCCAACCACTGTGCCATGTTGGCCACAGAAACGGAATCCGTGACTAAATTGAAAGATTCCTGGGAAAACTTTGGAAATGCCATGACAGCAGCCCTTGCTTCAACCAATTAGGCTGCCCCATCCTCATGACCTTCCAAAACTTGCCCCTCAAAACCATCCTTCCAAGCAACAATGGCCTTTCTTGTCCTTCCCAAACCGTCTGTGAAGACAGTGGGTCCTTGCACTGGCTCTGGGTATTTTTAAAGAATTTTGCCACTTGCAAGAGCTCGTGGCTGGGCAGATGACAAACGATCTGCCCTGAAAACTTCCAGAGCATTTTGCAGAGAAACACTGCTTGCAAAGCTCCAATTAAATTTCTCCCATAATACCGGGAGTATGAATCCGCACCCATCACTGCAAGCACTGTTGCCTGCATTTAATTACCAATTGAGCAATGAGCTCAAACAAAATGTTTTTGCCGTCTTTTGCGGCTGATGGGGCAGAATGACCCAGTCCAAAATGTGCAAGGATTTGGACTATTCAACATTCCATTGGCCATGGTACCTGTAGGATGCAAATGAATCACATGAAAACAATCTTTCAGATTCACAATGAAGATACTTTTCGGAGGTCTTATAACAACCTCCATTCCCAGAGTTCTCTGCGATGCAGAAAACAGGAGCATTCCAGGGACTGGTTGAAGATTCCAGATGATCCTGGTCCAACAGCTCCCAAACCAAGTCATGAAGGGTGACGAAGTCATCTTGAAAGAGAATCCATTTGCAGGTTGCCAAGCAGCAAAGGAGAGACTTGCAATGTCCACTCCAAGGACAAACAGGACAGAAATCGTTTCAGGACGGTCTCTGACCCAAACAACAGTCCAGTGAACTTGAGGCAGCCCAGCAACTTCAGAGCAGCTGCCTTCTCGCCACCGGCTCTTTGTCCTGTGAAGAGAAGACTCAAAAGACACAAATTGAGAAATTCTGGTCCCCTCAGGGACAGCAACAGGGGCGGGTGGGAATGGGAACTGAATTTGCCCAGCAGACCTCCATTGGCTCTGGAGATTGGGAAGACACTCGTGTCTGAGCATGCTTCCCCTTCGGGCTTTGCTGCCCTTTCCTTGAGCCTGATAGAGGCTGGCCATTCACATGAATCATTGCCTTACAAGCATTGGCCACGTGATTTGGCCTTTCACACTGTCCACAGATAAACAGAGGAGTGGCCCCCTTTTGGACTTTCTTCCCTTTTTTCTTGCTGGCCTGAGCATTTGCCTGTTTCCCACACTGCTGCCCCTTCCAGGTTGGCTGCAGGGTAGTAGCTACGACCATCACCTTAGAACCTGTGGTGCCCATTCGTGCACAGGCCTCGGCCACTTGCAAGGGCGAGGGATTGCCCGATGAGGCATCGTCCTCCTCCGAATCCTGTCCCTTTAACTTCCCAGGGACAGGGGCGAGAGCGTGTCTCGCAGGAACTGCAGAGCTAGGGAATTCATCCCTGCCCTGTAGGGGGCGCTGCGCCGAGCCACGGCCACCCACCGCATCAGCCTTGGCTCGGACACCCCAAAACCGTGTGTGCTCCCGTGGCCGGACCGTCTTCCCACATGGAGTGAGCGTCCTGTGGCCAGCTGAAGGGAACTCGTCGATCCGGGACCCTTTGCCACGGGTAAACACTGGCCTATCATCGGCTGTGCCGTCCCCTCCCCTAAAAATGAACACTGGGGAGCGGGCAGCCGCCTTTGCTCTGGTGATGGCGGTGGCCGAGCGCACAGCACTGCCCCGGCTCCCTGTGGGGGGAGCGGGAGAAGCGCGCAGGGCTGGGAGGGGCATGTCCCCTGGCACCCCTTTCAAGGACGCGGGGGAAGTTGCTCTGGCTGCCCGAGGGAGGGCGGCCCCTCCGCCCGCTGCGGGGTGGGGTTTTTTGCGCCCCGGGGCCGTACCCGAGCCGCGCGGAGTCGGGGCCGGTCCTCCTGGCCCCTCGGACGGGGGCGAATCTGCCCCGTCCTCCTCCACGGAATATCTCGTGGAGACACCACAGTGAGGACAATCCACTGTGACCACCCCCCTGCCTCGTTCCAAGTACGCTGCTGGTGCTTTCAGCGCCGAGAAGGCGCGGGGGGGGCGAAGCGGGGGAAGCCACCGCCCGCCGCGGCCGCCGCGGTGGCACGGGAGCAGGGCGTACCAGCTCCGCAGGTCCCGTGGGGGTCCCACAGACCCCGAGACCTCCCGCACCCCGACGTCTGCGGGGAGCAGGTACGGGCAGGGTCCGCTCTGGGGATCCTGCGCCCACCTCAGTGCTGAGGTGAGGCGTGCCTTCCTCGCTGCTGCGTGTGCATGGGGAGGGGGTCGGTGGTCCCGCTGACAGTGTGTGGGGGACCAAAGCCTCCGCACTGCAGCACCGCTTCCGCAGAGCGGGAGCAGGAGAAACAGCTCCACCATCTCCCTTGGCACTCAGCCCAGGAGACAAATTCAGGCTCGAGCCATCCCCTGAGACCCCAGAACTGGGGGGCTGCAAACTGCGCAGCACTCCTTCCAGCTTTTTCCAGGTCCCTAACAATCTTTAAAAATCCACACTGCAATCAGCAGTAAAGAGCTGAAGCAGGTGATTTGCCTCATCTGAGGCAGGAGTAGAGGTCATCTCTCTTACCACTTATTACCTCAGACACACAGCAGAGTGTATTTCCCACGCAGGGTCGTCCGATGAACACACTGTCCAGATGCCACACATTCCAGGTCACCAGATGTGTCTGGTTCAGACACATGAGGAATGAGGCAGACGCAGCAGGTCAAGGGAAAGCTTCTCTTCCTTTATTATCTGACTCCATTACTTTTATACATTTGTACAAAGGTCAAGAGATTGGCTACACAGGTTGCCACCTCTTTGACCTGGATGGTGAACATCACCGTCCATCACATTTCTCCTCCCAGAGGATAAAAATGTAAACAATAGATAAATGCTAAAAATATACATTGTTTTCTTGAAGCTGTGTGAGAACAGCACTGCAAGACCTCAAACACTTGCAAGCAAGAAAACTGTGAGGGCAACACCATGAAGCCACAGCTCCCACTCCAGGGGTCACAGCCTCCTTCAGGCATCTATCTGCTTCTTCAGATCTACCTGGTGAGGGGTTCTCCATGGTTTGCAGGTGGGTATCTGCTGCACTGTGGATCTCTGTGGGCTGCAGGGTCACAGTTGCCCCCCATGGTCTTCATCACAAGCTTCAGGGCAATGTCAGCTCCAGTGCATGGGACACCTCATCCCTCTCCTGCATGGTGTCTGCGTTAGCTGGTTCTCTCATATTCTTGCTCATCTGGCTACAATTGCTGTTGCCCAGTTGGGTATTTTCCCCCTTTTTCTTTAATCTGTTACCACAGAGGTGCTGCCATTGTCACTGATGAACTCAGCTTTGGCCAGCAGCAGGTCAGTCTTGGAGCCAGCTGGCACTGATTATAAGACACAGGGGAATTCTTACAGAGTTTCTTACAGAAGTCATCTCTGCAACTTCTCTGCTGCCAAAGTCTAGCCACACCCACCCAACACAACTGGATATCTGGAATACCTACCACTCTTTTCTTCACTTTTCCTGCAATTAATCTAATAATAAAAGCAGGTGGATATGTGAAGTTCTCATTCTGCAGTTTCTTGACAATAGCACATTCAGGGAGTAATTCTCAATTCTGCAGGCTGAGGGCACAATCCCACAAGCATGTGTACGCCTCAAGACAGATTCCAAGTTCCACCAATATTCCTTTTTCTGATCTGCCTTCTGAACTGCTGTTAGGGCTTACAAGAATGTAGGCAACTGCCTCAAAACACTGTCAAAGAAGGAATTTCCCACAGAACAAGCTATCACAACAGCAGGACGGAGCTAATTCCAGGCCTAGTGGATGTTAAGGTTTGGTCAACACGTGAACAAAAATTCCCACTGTGGCAAACTGTGGGCAAGGAAACAAGTGCTTACACACTTGCCATCTCAAGTTATGGGAATGGTATCTAGGCCCTGTGGATAGCTGAGACTTGGAGCATATAAAAGTGGTACCTCCAGAAGAAAAGCTCAGGTCCCCCCACCAAGGTGAAGAAAGAACAGCATGTTGCTGCAGGAATCGACATAGTGGCGATATCTTTACTTAATCTTTCTCTCCCTTCTCCTCCTTGCCTGCACTTCCTACTTCTTTCTATCTCTCTACCTCACATTTACAGTTAGATAAAATCTGTACTGTTGGCTTTGCCATGTGACCTCATTTGCACCTTAATTCAGGCAAAGGCATATCTTATAATCAGATCATAACTGCAGATTGCAAATGTAATAGTATTCTCCACCAGCTTTTATTGAATGGTCATGCATTAGCATGTTCTCACTCCTCAATCACTGGCCTCACCACCAGGCACATTTACAGCATATTCACTGCTCCTTTTCTAGGTATTCCTTCAGGTCGTTGACCACCTTTTGGAATTTCATAATCTGTGCTGAAGTTCCACATAAATCAGCCAGAAAACTATCACTGAATTTCCAATATCCATTATTTAAGCCATTTAAAACTAGCTGGGTAAAACATCTGACATTATGCTGAAGAAAATACTAAAGAACTTAATTTCCTGCTGTGAAAGTGGGAGTGATAAGGTAAATTAATGTAGCCTCTCCCTGCCCAATATCCATAGTTTCTTGATCATTAAGGCTCTAAAAGGGTGATTAATTAAGACAGAGAGAAATCAAGCTGCTTCTCAGCATCACTTGATTTTTTCTTTCTTCTTCTTCTTTTCTTCTTCAACATTTAGGCTATTAATTTCTCAGTATGATGGCACATTTTTAAAATACTTCTGTTAACAGCAGTCTTTTTTTTTTATTGCATCTATCTTCATTAATCTCTATTACTATCTGGTTATATGTCTCTAAAACACTCAACTCCTCAGCAGCTCAGAGGGCAGTTCACACCATATATCATTTCACACAGTCAGTTATGACATTGCATTTCTCAAGAGAGAAGGAAAGGGAAAAAAATTCCTGCAGTGAGATTTTCACTTGAATAGCTTTCTGAATATGCAACAGCAACCAGCACACAGTAAATCCATCATCCCGGAGTCAGACTTCTTTGTACAGGCTGTATTCACAAATGTATATTTTTTTATATAAGGGAAAAAAAGACCCCAACAAAGATAATAACATTACATTTGAAAACAAAACCAGTATTAACTACTGTTTTTAAAGGACAGTTGGTACTAAACAAAATTTTCATTTTACAGTTTTGAAAGTTTGAAAATTCAATTCTTTTAAACATTACCCCCGAGTATTTTTCAAGCGTAGTTCTGCAATCTTCCAGTTTGCTCTTCCTTTTAATTCTTACTGTTAAATATCTTCCATCTTTTTATGTATAGCACTTCTCATTAAAAATGTGACTATTGATAAAGTCGTAAACCAATGTATTTTAGACAACAGAAACTATTTTTTGATCTTGTGACATGTTTTGTATGTGCTGATAAAACCTATTAAACATTTCAGATTGAATTGTTATTGTTTAAGAAATTATGCACTAACATTGCTATTTCAATTGTGAAGGTTGTATTTATCCTTTTCTTTATAAAATCACCTTAAAAGTTATTGCAATAAAAATGTGTAAAACTGACAAGTTATTGTAATAAAGAACAACCTGAAACAGGTTCATTTTATTGACTTGTTTATTCTAAAAATGAAAAATGTGGGAAAACAGCCACATTTACTCAGAATTGGATCAACATGATCTTGTAATAGGATATTAGATGTTGAAATAAGTCTTCAGTATTTTTTGCTGCTTTCTGATTTCTGCTCCCTCCATTAAGCCAAACATTTCCACTGTAAAGAAAGAATTTTTGTGCTGGACTGATATATAGTGTTGGTCACTATTTTAGTTCTCATCACAAGACAAACCATCCATCAGATCTAGCATAGTCACTTGTTTAAGTTACACTCAAGTCAGAAGGCAGAAAGTTATGCATCTATTCCACAACATCCAGAAGTTTAAAAAAAATTAAAAAAAAAAAAGGCTAGCGGGGTAGTCTTAGCAGATTTCTTTTTTAAGATATATGCAAAACCTAAGTAAAATATGTAGTAATGTTTCTAACTATCAAAGCAACAGAGAAAACAATGTAAAAAGAATTTTGACGAGTACTGAGAGGTTTATAATATGAATAAAAGGATGATGTAATCTGCCATAGTTCCATAAACTTATTTCTTTCTGTTTTCCCTCTTTGTTATCTTCATGTACTAAATTTGAAGATGCTATGCTTGAAAGAAAATGGAAGGTATTTCTGGCATGTAAATACCTCATAGAAGATTATACCCAAATGTCCTTAATTTTACTTGTGTCTTCTACAGAGTTTTCAGAAATAAACTGTAGGATTTTATTCAAAAAAATAAAATTTAAGACAGAAATAATTAAAAAAAACCCAGATGTGGAAAATGGCAAGGCTTAGTTAACACAGATCTCACTTTATTTCTATCCTGCAGAACTAGATGACCTCTTAAGAAGGAAAAGAGAAGAAATAGCAGACAGAGAGAATTCAAGCATATTGAGAGGGAAAAAAAATAGATACACTATTTTGAAATTTTTAAGAAGGATTTAAGAATTGGGGGGAAGGAGAAGGAAAGAGGAAGAAATGATTGCTAGAGAGGCTATTAATAATAGAATTTGGGGAAGGGAGTGTATTTTTTATTCCTTTAAACCAAGTTTTAAGTTATATTAATGTAAACGAAATATAGAGGGAAAGAGGAGTTAATTTCTATGTGCATTCACAATATTTTAGTAGCATTATTCACGTAATTATTATAAACAATATGTTCACAATTGTACATCTACACACAGTTTCGCAACTGAATAAGTGAGCTTTTGTTTTCTGCAGAACTCAGGTGAAAGTCAAGGACAGATTGTTCTTCCTCAAACATGTCTCTTAAATAGAATGACATCAGCCTGGTAGTGCTCCGTAACCACTAGCAAACAACATGCAATGTATTTTACCATAGCTCTCAAAGCCACTGAGAACAGTGTCAAAAGCATTTCTTGTTATCATAAGCAAAGGTTTTTAGTCAAAATAATACCAAAGATCCACAAGCCACTTAACTACATCTACAGAAACTACAACAAAAGGAAAGAAAAAGATTTCCAATAATTGCAATCATTAATGGCAATCTCCTGATTTTTAATCCTGCTTAATAAAGGGAAAAAATGTTAGAGATGGTTGATCTGATATGTGAGGTCGTTTTCCATTGCAGATAAATTAGTACAGAATCACTGCTGTTGATTCCTTTTGCTTATATTGCAGCTGTCCTGAAGAACAAATATACTGAAGCCTTCAGTTTCTAGGTTAACACCTAGATATGACAGCCTGCAAGACCAACTAAATGAAATCTTGTGATTTTAAGCAATTTATAACTAGACCACAAATTATCTCTTATGCGTGCCTGTACTTTCATGTTTGTTCCTACTGTGCCTTCTGTAGACAGCAAAGTTTCGTTCACATGACTATCTTGGACACTGTTATTTCCATTCAAATCAATTCTTGTTGAATAGTATTTATACTTCAGGGCATACCAGCTAGCCAAAAGGACCATGACAGAAATTTGCAAACAGGAATGTCTTTCCCAGGAGGGTAGAACCCTGTGGAGCACACGGGGAGCATGGCCCCAGAGGACAGCAAATGTCCAGCCATGAACATGGGCAGCAGTGGGGAACAGAGCTGTTTGGGCACATGGATACAAGACAGCCCAGAACCTGGGAAGTGATTTGCCCCTCTCTACTGTGTGCATCCGATCACGTTGTGAGTATCACTCTGCATGCAGAGAAGACATCCACGAGTTGCCTGGAGGTAAGAGGAAGCACCAAACCGGTAGGGATGGAGCCTTTGCCCTATGAGGAGAGGCTGTGAGGCATGCTGAAGTGATTTTTCTTCCATTCTTATGACAAGACTGATAAAAAGGATATAATTTAAAAAAAAAAAGGCTATTATTTTGTAGTTTCTCATGGACATTTAAACACACAGATACTGAAGGAAACAAAATGACTGAGTATGTCTGCATATAAGAATAGTGGGAATTTTCAGCAGTATGTTGAAATGTGGATGTGATAAAATACAGCTGCAAGTACATTTTTTAAAACAATTAAAATAGGTGCATTAAGTCACTGAAAATATATTGCTGTAATATAAATTTGTAATTTTTGTTATAGTAGCAATTTAAATTAAAATCCAGCTGTGTTTTCTGAAGTTCAAAAAAGCCATTTCTGAATGAAGAGAACAGAACAAATATCTGCCCAATACACAACCTTTTCCATCTGCAGTTCTTTTTCTTTCCCTTCCTTGGTCCATTTTAAGAAGTTTCATTCAAGTTAATTCGTCTTGTTTGATTTTTAAACCTCGACAAGCAAGTGATTTTTATTGATTATTGAAAAATCACTCACTATTACTGACAATACTACATCAAAAGTCTATTTTGGATAGGAGGTTTCCAACAAATTCACCAGCTTAATACAAAGGAATAAAATAGATTTATTTTTGATTGTTTCTTTTTTTTTTTGCAGAGGGCGATGGGGGAGTGGGGGGGTGAAATGGGGAGGAATCAAGCAATAAAAAGATCATACAACTGCTTCCAGAATCAATCACTCCCATATTTTCTTCTCTGTATGTTAAAGCCAAAAGGAGAAAAAAAAAAATCATACACACATTTTCCAAACTCTGAGAATTCAACTTAACTATACAGCAATCATGTGATTTCTAAATAAGCATATATTATCCAATATCCCTCACAGTTCCTTAGGCACACTTCTTTATATATTTTAAAATGAATATATTTGATTGGTTTAGACTCCTATATATAATGGAATTTGCAACCTATTTTTTCATAATTCCAGCTGAAATCATAAAAAATGGATGCAATGCATACAGGAACAACAACACAACTTTCTTGCCATACAAAAATGCAACAGATCTTTTTTCCACAGGATAGGAAAGAAGTAAAAATTCTCATCATGTAGAGAACTGCATCTAGAATTTTCAGTAGCAAGTGAAGGAACTGACTTTGAGTACACATTAAATCCATCTTTTCCTACCAAGGAATTCTCAATACAATTCTTGGCCCAAGTCCTAGCCCAGAAGCTGAACAGTGGGAAAGGTATACAGCATCGGAAAACTGAAGTCAGTGCATGGAGAATGGTCAGATCTGTTTCTGTGATATATGAAAGCACAGGGAAAACTCATCTCTGCACGAAAAAGCATTTTCTTACGGGTAGGTAATACACTAAAAAAATATTAATTCCTTTAAGGATAATACCCCACCCTTCCTTTTTGTTCAAACCTCACTGTCTCCTGATTCTAGTGCAGATCCATTCCTATCTTCATCATAAACAGGAATTACAATTAATACTATCACAGTACATTCACATTCAGAAAAGAATATTGTTTCAGAGCCCACACTAATCTAGTAGAGGAAGAGGAAAGAGACATTGTTACTGAAGGAGGTCAGGTAAGGATGACGCACAGTGAAATCCTATACAGAACAGGAATAGGATTCCCATTGAAAGAGTAATCTCTCTGTAGAACGATCAATTAATAACACTTTTTGGATAAAATGTGGTAGGCACAAGAGATTGTACAAAGGCAAAAAATCAATTCATTTATTTTGAAAGCTCACTCTAATAACAGCCTCTGTGTAGCAAAAAAATACCATGTTGGATTATCATTGCAGGGTTGGATATTATATGTCTCATATCCTGTAACAGATTTTTCTGATCAACTTGCTGTTCAGACTCTACCAACAATCTTGCTTCCCAAAAGTCTGCAAAAACTCTGGTATGATCAGACTGATAAATATAAGTTCCAGTGGAGTGCAGCCAACTTATTTGGATTCAGGCCTGCACTGCTAATCTGAAAGCTACAAGGAAAAAAAGCCTTGGAAACCACAGAAGAACAAAAATGAAGCTGACTTGAATATAAGCTTTGAATAAGAATTTATTAAGAAAATTATATAATAGTAATCAAAAATGCCAACAAATTAAATGCATTCATTATGATATAAAAATTGCGGTATCTGGCAATGGAGGGTGGGTAACTCAGGATTTATTCTGATTCTGTGGTCATCCATTCTTAGGTATTCAAGTATTTACAATTCTAAATCTGGAAATCAGAAGGAGAGTAAATATGACAATACAGTTCTGCAAGTAAGCACTTGTTTCTGACCTGGGTTTATTCAGGTTTGCAAACCCACTTGTTGATTTCTTTATACAAGCATGGAAATACATTAGCTTTATCCATAGGTAGGCTTGTACAAAACCATTTATAAACTATATGTTCTTTAATATCATCACTGTAAGCTTTAGGGCAACCATGAGAATCACAGAATCACATTAATATCTTCAATTATAAATACATAAGTTATTAAATAATAAAAAAACAATCAATTTTTTAAAAAAGGAAAGGAGACCTAGAGAAAGAGAAACATATTTTATGGCACTGGCAATAAAAATGTTAGAATCCAAGCCTGCTGATCATTGGTGTAAACTCTATATTCATCAGTGCATTTTGCTGATGGTGTAATTACAGCACAGTTCAGAGGCAGGAATTTCCAAAACCTTTTTTCAGTGTCCTAGACCAGAAGCAACTTAATAAATCAGGCCAGACTATGGCCCACAAGACAGCTAGGAAATACACAGGCATAGAGACTTACTTTTAGGTCTAAAAACTAAATTTAGATTCTGAACTCAGACAGTGATTTTTCAGTAGTATACTTTTTCCAAGAATAATACTCTTGCATAATTTAGCGTGACCCAAAAAGGAAGAAGCTTAAGCATTTTTAACATTCTCTAATCCCTTTGGTGTGTTAACTCCCTTAGACAGTTGCAGCTCCCTAGCCTGGATTGTCCAACCATCATTCTCAGGAGGCAGCCTGGGCCCTAGTGAATGAGCAGTGTCCTTTCATTTGTAGTGATGCTGAGAAGCATTAACCAGGGGTAGAGGACATCAGGCAGAGTCTCTAGAACTGCAAGAAGCAGCATTGATCTCAAACTATGTCTGCATTCAGTGCAGCTAAGAAAGCTCTTACAGCTTTCTACACCTTGAAAGCAAGAGAAGCACTCTCGAAAAGCCTGCGATCCTAAACATATCTCAGGCCATAGAACATAAGACTCTTTGTAATAAGTGAAAAAGCAAAGTTGGAAGAATAATCTGTAAGTTGTTCCTCTAGTCTGTTTCAAACAATGGATTAGTAAGCACACGCTATGAAGTCTACATTACTTTGGACTGCCGAGACTTGTGATGCAAACATGGCATCTAGATAGGCATATTCACATGACAAAGGGGTCCACATATCTCCATATATGGCATGTATATTGTGTATTCTCAAAGACAGAAAACTGACAGAACACTAAAGATATATACCAGTCCTAACACAGAATTATGAAAGCATGAGAAACAGTACATTTGCAAATACCTAAAGCAATGAAATTACGTTTTTTACTAGCATGATCAGTTAATATTTATAAGAGAAAATCGCAAACTAAGAAAAAGGTATCTTAGTCAAGGATGTAGTCTAAGTCCAACAAAAAGGAGTACTTTCCTACAAAACATTTAAATGAACCATTCATTTCATCAGCAGCAGCTGTTAAAAGATTATTACTCTTCACACTCATGTTTTGCCTTCTGTAGAACAGTTCAAGGTGAAATTTATGGTCTCAAGTAGAAGAGGAAGTATGGAATATTGCAGGTCAGTATCCTGTGTTTCTTGCTAGAGACTTTTTGCATTTTATCTACTTGATGCTTACCCTTCACCTGTTGTTTTAAATTACCAAATTCCATAGAACCTATTATATAAATTTTTCCTATTATATAAAAAAGAGGAATTACTCATTTTGATGAAGCAACATGTTATAAAATAGTGATGTTACCGTTTGCTTTGAAAAGCTAGACTTATACATATTGATTGTAGGTAACTATTCTAAACTAAATTTCTTCTTGAACTATTTCCACTGTTTCAAAAGACTCCTATTAAAATCCACAGAACCAAGATTTCCACACATAGAGAGCATCCACATATTGTACTAGTGCAAAAAAAGTTACTCGCTGTTTGAATTATAATCACATAAAGTGGAAACAGTGTAATGAAAAAAGAGCTTCAAGTACTTCAGTGAGGCAAACAGAAAAGCTACTTAATCTGATAGAATCTAGGAAAATTTTCAGTTGTAGAAGAGTTATCTGGAACAAATATGAATAAATTCAACTCTGTTAATTACTGTGGTAGATCAAGCAGTGTTCTATATCATTACACAAACAATGGCTTGATTGTATTACAATTTTTCATCTTCTTAATGTGGTAAAGGCTTACAACTCAGTCTTTCTAAAAAGAGCTTCCTTTTCTCCTGTCTCAACACCAACACTCAATTCATTCACTGACAGTTTTGGCAGCTGTGGGACATAGACTCAAGGCTTTGGAATGTAATTTTTAATTTTTAAATTTTTTTTAATGAGTACTGATGCATTGGTTGACTTTCTAAAAGAAAAATATAGGAACAGTTAGGGATCCAAAAACTCAATGGTCGTATTTCTATTTTTAAATAGATGTAAATATCATTATCAAGAGGCAGTCAGAAAGATGGACAAGAGTGTATTCAGATCTTTTGGTATCTGAGTACTTGTAGACCTTTAGATACAAGGGAAATGGCAAATGCCAGTGGTCCATCCACAGATCATCTTTTGTGTGAGATGATCCATAGTTCTCTGAACATGATTAATACTTTCTCTTTTAAAAGCAGGTGAACATTTGAGAGACAAACTTTTATCTTAAGGCAATTTTCTCTGGAGGAAAAAAGTAGCAATTATTAAAAGTATAAACTGAGAAACATTGTGAAACACTTGTGTTTTGGGTCTCTCTGAGGGGTTTATTTTCCACAGAAAATAACAAATAATCTTAAATAATCTTAAATAATTCCTGGTCTCTGGAAGCAAGAAGAAATACAAATAGCTCTACTTTATACTCCAAAATACTGAGGTCAATATTATAGTTTTGCCAGGACAAAATAATGATTTTCAAGTAATTGGATCAGCAGCACATATAGGACTGTCATAACTTGCACCAGAAATCTCCCACCTACAAAAAGCACAAGGTAAAGGTAGTCAGAGGAGAACTATCATCCAAGGATTTTTCTTTATCTGTCATGTCAGCAGCTGCAGGAGGCAGTGCCTACAATACTTGTGGTCCGGTGATTTCCCATGCATGAGGAGCTCAAATCTGGATTCTGCAGCATCATTTTATAACCATTTAGAGATATGTGACTTCGAGCTGAGAAGCTTGGAAATTCCTTAATCAAAAGGCTGAGGATCCTCTACTCTTACACATAATATATTTAGAGTACAATGTACTATTGCTCATAAATAATTCAGAGTACAACAACAACAACAACAACAACAAAGTATGGCTCAAAATAGAATAAATAAAATGTTCAGGATATTTATATTCTGCAAGTTAACCCTTAGATCTAAAATGCACAAGCAATAAGTTCTGAACATCAGAATCAACTGGAAAAGAAGTTTAGCTACACATATAGGTTTTCTTCATGTTTTACAGGGCTGGCTTTTCTTCTTACTTCATAATGAAGTAGAGAATTTCTAGTCAGTAACTTTACTCAGAATCAGACCTCAGCACAGAAAATTTTGGATTTAATCTGAGGTTTTAAACAATCGCTCAGTAAAACAGATACTTTTTATAGACTTACCTTAGAATTCCTGAGTACCCAAAAAGCATCATTCCTGACTTGCAGGAACACTTAAACAGGAACTTCCCCAAAAATGTAGGAGTATAATCCTTTAGCCATTCTTTAAACTAGGAATTTCCTGAACCTTAAGTTTTCTGTCTAAAACCATTATACTTTAAATTATTTTCCCCAGGTCCCTAAATTATTTTCAATATTTTTTCCCAGAAAAAGTAGGAAAACTCCCTAACTTAGGAATTCTGAAACATACCTCAGAGGCTTCTACTGAATAGTTTTTTCAGTTTAATCTCAGCTATTGACTTTGAACAAGACAGAAAATGATAAAATCCCTCCTCTGGATTCAGTAATTTTCTCCCTGACAAAAATGATAATGGAGCTACACCACTAAGCTTAGGGTTTGGTGCTTATATTGAAAGGGAAAGTAAGAAAATATGGCTATTCTTTACATGGGAAGTCTATTTTTCATTGGACTGAATATCACAATCCAAGATATTTTGGCTAACCTGTACTTTTTAGCACAGTCTTGCAAACAATTGCTCAAAACTGTCTTACAAGCGGTATATTTCTTCACTAAGCATCTTTACTTTAGTAACTGGTCACCAGAAAACAAGAGCTTTTTGATCTCTCCAACTTTTGCTGAGAATTCCAAGGCATTACTATAGGATCATTGCCAACAGCTCTTTATGCATAGACCCAGAAAGCTATGTAAGTCTGCTTGCTGATTATGGTCATTCTGTCATACTTTTATTAAAGACCAATCTGGTGCCTCTGGAAGTACAGATCTTTGCCCAAACAGCTGTGGAATTACAGGGATATTATTTTTCAACATCAGAAGTGAATCAATCATTTTGGATGCTCTCAGCTACCCACAAAATAGTGGTAACATGGTCTTTTTTAAAGGAGTGAAGATGCATACTTGATCACCAGCCCAAGTTTCTCAGAAGGCATCAAGTCAGTTTACGTCTTCATCAAGGGAAGATACAAAGTTTAAAGACTTCTTAAATAATTAAGATACTAGCTGTCCAGCATTCACTGTAGCTCTGTGTGCACACCAGTTCTGAAAAGATGCAAACAGAAAACCCTAACTCATGTAAGTCACAGGACTTTTAAAAAGAACCAGAGTGGGAGATTTATTGGGAAACTATTATAAAAGAGGCTGTTTGTGATTGGTTTATTAAAAAAACAGTTTTACATTGGTTTTCTCATTAGATATGCCATTATATCACTTGAAATTACAGGAAAGAAAGGATTGGTCCTATGAATTGGGAATGATTGATCCTGAAATACAGTTTGTGCTTTCCTTTCTGGAAAATTATACTCTATATCTGCTTCTATAAATTTTTTTGTATCGCTCCAGTTGAGTCACTTGTAGCGTTTTATTGGATACCTTAATAATCACATACTTTGATTTGTAGATGCCTTACCTGTTATCTTTGGCTTGACAGACAAAGATGCTGAGCAGTCGGGATTGCATTTGAGGTCAATAGATTCCCCTTCAACTTAGTGTTATGTCATGTGAGGTAAATAAAAAACAAACATATCCTTGTGTCTTAAAGAACTCGAGAAAAGTGGATGCTTTTGACCTTAATGTTTATCTGTGAACCTTTGGATCTACATCTATAAAATAGGAACAATATCCTATATATGCCACAGAGATTATGGAAAACCAATTCATTAGTATCTATGAAGCAGAAATTTGGAATAAATACTGAAGAAAATCCTGGTTGTAACTAGTGCTTGTCTTTGAAATAGACTATATAGCTTACAGGGAACTAGTCACATACATTTAAAATATTTCAGGCAAAATACCAAAAAGTTATTTCAAGTTCTTCCATACTACCTTTTGCCTACCAAATCAGTCATGTAGAGAAAACATTATGTGCTTCAGTAGTAGGAGATGGTATCACAGAGAAATGAGGTTGGTAAATTAAGTCATATGTGAACGTACATTGCAAAGTCATATTTTCTGGGCAATATTCAGTGTAGATGTGTTCTTAAGCACTCATAACTGCATGAAGGAACATCACAGGAATGTCACAGGAACCGTGAAAATAACTGAAGAAAAAAGAACACTGCCTTGAAGTGAAATCTAGTAATATTTTGCAGAGCACTTTATGTGTGAACATAAAACACTTATAAACATGAATACAACCAGCACAACTCAGAAAAACAACAAATCACAAGTCACAAGTGGTACCAGTATTGACAGAATTGTAATAAAGTGCCATTCTCTTCTCTGGACAACAGAAAATAAATGATTTAAAACAGGAACAATTACAGGCATTCCAGCAGCAAAGCAGTTGCTTGATAAAATCCAGAACTGCTGTAAAATTACCCTAAATGGTAGACTAAAGTGTTGATTTTGACTGATCGGAAATTTCTTTTAGCATCAGTAAGGCACAAACGACAAGTTATTTGAAAGCAGATGGGTTAGCAAAAATAAAGTGGATTGTTTAATACCTTCATTACTTTTGTTAACTGGTTTCTTTGACCTGAGCAGTAAGACTTAGCAAAAGACATCCACTCCATTCTTCTGACGTCCTAGCTCTACACACTTCTACCAATGATAATTGGATAACACTCCCTCATGCATGAAGAAAGATAACCTAAGAAAGGTAAAACTTGATTAAAAAGGGGCTAAACATGGCTGGGCCAACACAAATTTCTAGAATCACTCTATCCTACAGAGTAAATTAATACTTATTCCTATAAAGTATTAAGGATTTATAGCATCGCTCTATCCTACAGAGTGAATAAATACTTGATCCTATAAAGTATTTTATAATAGTATAATATTTAATAAAAATAATTTCTCTTTGCATGTAAAAAGCAAAAAATGGTAACAATTTAGACTGTAAAAAATTCTGAATAAGAAAAATTACTACTAGAAAGCAAGAGACCAATCTGTGTGTCTTTTGAAAAAGTTTGTCTTTAAATAATGAAAACTCCTATGCATTGACACCCATGAACAAGTTACATGGAATTTACAGTAATTTTAGGGTATTTCATTACTTTATATAGATTAATGAAACAGAATGAAAGACCTATCATAAAAATCTGTATTCCTGCAATATTTTTTTATAAAATGTTTCAGAATAATAGAAGATTCCTACCAGGTCTTCTGTTTTGTGGTTATTCAGCAAATCAGATAGGAAATCATCATGAAGACTTTCTCTCCGAATCAATGTAAATTCACGTAGGAAAACTGCTCCTTGATTCTGGTCTCCAAAAACCTAGAAGGAAAATGTGATATTAGGAAATGCAAAATTTTAATTCTGTCATAGACATGATTCTAATATCCAGGAAAATATGACTGGAAGAATAAAAGGGCAATTAATGGTCCTCTGTCTTCTACTACTACTACACTTGTTCTAACCAGACAACGTTGTCATTAATGAGAACACTGACACACATTTAAAGAATGTCAGTACAGTTATAAATAATTTCCATTTACATGAAATTCTGTTGTGGAAGAAGTTTCTGTATTGTTGTTTATATCTGTAGTTTATAAGACAGTTAACACTTAAAAACTCTTTTGTGAAAAATTAATATTGAAATTGTATTTTTTACTTTTTGAAACAGATAATGCTTGTACAGCATTTTGACTGCTTTATCATAAGAAGATAGAGCTTAAAACTTTGAAGAGACAGAATAAAATACGTTTAAGTACTTCGGCAATCAAACTCCAATATGCACATGCATTCAAAATCATTTAAACTAACTGTGTATCTATTGTTTTTAAGCATATATATATATATATATGAGCTACCTGAGATAGAGGTTGGTTCATAAGTGGTTGACTAACCAATTACTATCAAAATGTCCTAGGTACAATTATGACATTTTTATAGATTTTAGAAATAAATAATGAAAACAAATCCACATTCTTCAAGTTCTCACATCCATTTTCTCTTTAGTTGTTCAAGCTGCAGAACTTTTTTGGGCATAAAATAAATTTAAAATTTTGGAAACTGGTGAGAAATCAAGGAAGGTTTTGGAACATGTCAGAACATTGTTGTTTCATAAGACTGACTCTAAAGAATTCCACTACAGGTGAAATATCCATAAACTTTGTTAACAACCAGGAACAGAGAGTGTATTACATCTGGAAATCTAGTGGATTTTTCAGTTACCAGCACTTCACAACTTATTTGAAAGGCCATTCAGTTAGAGAGAACAGTATGTTTTATCAAAATGACTAAGTAAGAATACCTCATTATTTGACAAGAGTGACCACAACACTAGTGCAAATTAGGCAAACGCAACTACCAGAAACAATTTATTTATATGAGATTCTGGTTTATGTTCCAGGAAAGTAAAAAATATCTGTTTATGTTATCCATCTCATAGATGGATACTATATATGTTACTATAATATACTATATTGAGGAATAAAGGATATAGTATTTCCTCACTAAGATAAGCACAGTACTTAAAAATGGACTATTATTACTCACAAGAGTTACAATTACTACCTTTTACTAAGAAGCAAGTCCATGGTCTGCTGCTTTTATTATGATTATTCCTTCTATTCATCCTTCTGTATTGTCAGGTGCCATAGTTCAGCTGTGTCTACTTATTCTAGCTGAGAAGTTCAAAGGGCCTGTGAGTAACATGACATTGTAGTGTCCAGCAGAAGAATGAAGAATAGATTTGCCTTCCATTCCCTACAGGTGAGTTGGTATTGCTTTTTTGGAGGAGGCAATCCTCCCTACCAAGCTAGGAACTGAGATTAGAGCTTCTGTAAAGCTAGGGCAATTATAATGGGCTGACTAGAAGAAGATAATCTAATTTACAGGGGGGATAGGAATGTCTTTCTATGAAGTGGGTAATGGGAAGAAGTAAGAGTCCCTGAATCCAAACAATATGCTCCTAAATGCAATAGATGTTTTCTTTGATGTAAAATTCTTGCCTTTAGTAGTGAAATAGAGCGCATCTAATTCTTCTGGTTGCTTTGAGATCCTCTGCTGTAAATTTTTAGTTTTTTTTTAAAAAAAAGAACACAAGAAGAAAAAGACCATCCCACTATAGGAACAGGTTTACAGGAGTAGCATTTTAAAATTTATAGTTAGCTTCTCATTTTGTGGATCACATTGAGAAATATACCCACTGACTTTATTCTGAGTCACAACAATGAAGAATCCTCAGGGATGTCTGAGGCAGAAACACGCATGTTCCCCAAAGAAAAAGAAGCTTTGTTACAGACATGTATACTTTTTGGACAAATCACTATCTTACAAGTAAAAATGTTATTGAAATAGGTCATACTTCATAAAAATGTTTCAACTCAAGACTGGCAAAAACTGTTCAAACAGTTAAACTTATTTCAAGAAAGAAAACCTCTACTTTTATTTTACTTTTAAATAATAGCATCTACTTGTGATTTTAAACATTTGTGATCAGCAAATCTAATGATAAAATTATAACATTATAGAATTGTTTAAGTTAGGAAAGATTAATAAGATCATGTAGTCCAACTTTTAATCCAGCACTGCCAAGTCCACCACTAAACCAAGCCCCTGAGAGCCTCATCCAGATGTCTTTTAATACCTCCAGGGATGACTTTTAAATACCTCATGGTGACTTAATCATGTGCCTGGGCAGCCAGTTCCAATGCTTGTCAACTTTTTCTCTGATGAGTTTTTCCTAATATCTAATCCAAATCTTCCCTGGCAAAACTTGAGGCCATTTCCTCTTATCCTATTGCTTCTTACCTGGAGAAGAGGTTAAGACTGAGACTTTTTTTCTCCAGGCTAAATACCCTCAGCTACCCTAACCCTTTCCTCATGAGACTTGTGCTCCAGACCCTTCGTCATTTCCACTGTCCATCTCTGGACATGCTCCAGAATCTCACTGTCCTTCCTGTCACAGAAGACCCAAAACTGAACACAGGATTTGAGGTGTGGCCTCACAAGCACCAAGTTCAGGGGACAGTCACTGTCCTGGTCCTCCTGGCCACACTATTGCTGGTACAGGTCAGGATGCCATCGGCCTTCTCAGCCACCTGGGCACAGCTGGCTCATGTTCAGCCACTGTCACAGTACCCCCAGGTCCTTTACCTATTGGGCAGCTTTCCAGCCACTGTCCTGCCAGCCTGTGGTGCTGCTTAGGGTAGTTGTGACCCAAGCGCATCACACAGCAAGCAGGCCTTATTAAACATCATACCATTGGCCTTGTCCCATCAATCCAGCCTGTCTAGATCCCCGTGTTACTAATTTCAGAAGTCAAATTACAAACAATGTAAGGAGTCACTTTGTCACCAATGACTCACCTTCCTATTTTGCGTAGTTTGTTCTTATAAAAATATACCCAGATTCCGAAAATTCTTTTCCTTACAAGAGGAGTCAGTTTGCTGTCCTTAAAATTCCAATCTGTTTTTCAAAATAAATGAAATCTCTTGATAAAGAATGCAAACGTGATATCAATAATCTCAATAAGGTATTGCTAATCTTTAAAACTTAACTGTCTACCATATCAACATTAATGCTCTGGCTAATTGTAATTACGTAGGTGGAAAATAGGTATCAGAGGTACTATTTCAAAAGAAGTGACAGAGTTAACTAGTAAAAAAAACCCCAAACACTGGGATTCTGAAGATCAAGGAAAAGATGAGAAATAAAAGACACAGAAGAGCAGTAATGAAAGAATGAAAATAAAGAAAGAATGAAAAGAATATTTTTCTTCTAATTTAGCTTTCATATTATGAATGGTAGAGCCTTGAAAAAAATGAAGAGGACTGAAAGTATGTGGTCATCTAAATAAGGTCATTCTGATAACCTGATTCATATAATGTACTTTTCTGCTTTGAATAGTAGCTCACTCTGGGTTCGCTTTAACTCATCATCTGATAAAACATACTTCATAGAATATCTTCATCCTTACTGAGAGAGTTGGAATCAAAGATCCATCCATTAAATATCATCCATTAAAGATGAGTGTCACTAAATTTGAATAATGTCCTGAAAGACTGTTTTCCATTTTTCAAGTTTTCCTTGAAGTCTTGGCTACATATATATGACCCTTTCTTTCTCTCAGGAAACCTATTTTCATCATAACTCAGCCATCATATTTGTCATCTATCTTCTTTCAGGTTATGATCAGACAAGCTTAGAAAATATCTCCAAAAATATCCCAAAGTAGCCTTTCTTAAACAGTGAGCAAACCATACAAAGAAACAGACAGAAATCTGTCAGAAATCTGACCTTTAGCAGCAGCTGTCATAAGCATCAATATGTGACTTTTGAAGAATTTGCAAACAACATTGTAAATGAGGTTTCACTAGTGCACATGAAAATCAAAGGCATATAGTTGAAGTTTTTCAGCATGAGGAAGGTATCTGGGTATTCAGTTGCTCAACTGACTTTGCAAAGGAGCCTTTTATGAAATTGATACAAGATAGAATTCCAGCAAATACCTAAGCAATATTTTTTTCTCATTTTTCAGTTTCTATCTCTCTTAAATCAATACAAAACATAATTTTTTTATTAGGACCAGTGGTGTGAGTCCATATGGCAGAAATGTTTGAGGAATCAGCCTGACAAATACATAATTAGAAAATAAGACACAACACAAAACAGCAGATGAAAGGATGTATCCCTGCCAAAAGTTTTCTTGCATTTTACTACTGCCCCACTGTGGAACTAGGTCCGTTAATTTTGCTGTGATCAGCATCAAAGTAAATTACTAATAATTATTGTTAGCAAGGTGGAACAGTAATATTTTGCTGAATTCACAAAGCACAAGACTAACAACACAGGCTTGGAATATGATGCAAATAATCATAGTACTTTTGATATCACCTTTCCCAGCACAGATGAAGAGTTTCAAAGTATCTCATTCGCAAAGCAAAAATATCAAATGTGGCCTCAAATACTTATAATTAACCATTTAAGCACATTCCACTAGTAGTTTCAAGGTGACAGTTGTTCTGTTGAAGCTTTTTGTATTTTGTATTTTCAAAGTCTGAAGCACACAGGAAATTGTGACTAACATCAAAACTAGAGGAAAAAAAAGTATATGTTTATTAAAAATACTTCTTCTGACATAATTGTTAAAAAAGTCAGATTCTTTAAGTTTTCTCTTTTTTTATCAACAGGCCTACAGTGTTGTGACAATGAGAAGAGGATTACTTTGCTAACTAGCACTATGATTCTCTTGATTTTCTTGACAGAAACAAACTAAAACAGGAAACATTACGGAATTAAAGTATTAGTTAACAGAAAGGGTAGCAGTGACATTTATAGTGAGGCATAAGTAATGCAGTTTTTTAACAAGCCAAGTTATTGCATGTTGCCTTTTTTTAGACTAAACTGCACTCCAAACAGTGTAACAACTTGTGCATGTATTTTAATTCTGAATTAATCTAAAACCTAAAAAAAACATTCCACTTTACTGCCCACCCTTCCAAGAGTGCCACACTTTTATATGGGTGACAAGAGCTTTACTGCATCCATCAGCCCCACCAATCATGCAAGAAGGAAAAGCTTCCCAGAAGACTCAAAGGTGTGTGTATAAGCAGCTGCTAACTGTCAAATGAACTTGATTCCTACCACTGTTGCCTCAAGAAATTGTTTAACAGAATCTCATAGGGAATTCTGAAATAAGAAATTATTACAATTTCCTTTCATCTCCCACAGTGTTTTGCTGCAATGTTCAGTCAAACTTTCTTTTTCTTTATTCTCCAAAATGAAATTAGAAGAGGGGTAGGTAGAGGGGGATACAAGTCCAATACCAAGTCTTAAATTCAGAAGCAGTTATAGTTTGGCTCCAAATCTAAACTCTGAAAGCTGTTTGTCTTTACCAAAGTCCATGTAAAAATTTAAAATATGCGTAAATATTACTGCTCAATTCTCCCACTGTTCATCATTCTGAACACTTTTCATTCCTCCATGGAGACCCAGAAAGGTATGAACAATTTAAAATGTATTCTGCATGTCACCTTCTGGGAATTTCTTGCACATGAGCACACTATCTTTTTAAGAGAAATATATCCTAAAGGACTTATTTCTCCCAATTTAATTAAGGACATCATAGTCCAAGTGCTATGTTTCCTTATATGTTTCAGAAATGCCCAAAATTTTCCAAATGAATTTTCTATGTCCTGATAGGGAAATATGCAGATTCAGGTGAACACAGACACAGTGTCAATTCATTTGTAAAAGTGTTTAAAATTTTAAGTGTTTGCTGTCATGAAGTCAACTCTTGCTTTAAATCAAAGACTAGAAGAATCCATATGAGAGATAAGGTAGAATCCAAAGTAAAAATCTGATATTTAGACAGAAGTAGCAACAGCTCTAGTTTAGATTTTTCTTTCTCTTTCATCATTTCTGTCTCACAGATTGGACCCTAGAGCTGTGAAGATGACTGTTCTCCCCATGGAAGACCCCTTCCCTTCCATGAAATTTAATTTTCTTCGTATTAGTTCAAGCAAATGTTTTTATTGCCAAAACAAAAATGACAAAACAATAAACCTTTTCTTTTTCTTTCATTTTTATGATGTTAGCCAAGATGATATGTTTCATTTCTAAGCCACTGTTGTAAAGTTAAAGAAAACTGTGATCATCCACATGGCATTAAGCTCCCAGTGCTTAATGTCCTGTGACATTCCCATGCATAGTCCTGTGACAAATGTGCTTGTGTGAGTGTAGTTAGTTTTCATTTAAGCCTCTCCATTAGAGGTATGCTGGACAGTCACCTCTCTGTAACTGGTATGCTGGAGTGGTGTCACTGTACAGAAAATATTTATTACCATGTGGGAAGACAGAAGAAAACTCAGATGATTGTACACACAACTCTCATACAATCACAGTGAACAGAGAGGACATAAGAAAATAGTCAGATTCTCAGCAGACTAACTGTGGTCTGTTCTTCAGCTTCAATTCTTTACCACCCTTGGCAAAGATTCAGCACCTCTGCTGAAGGTGGAAGAGACTGTTCCACACCTAAGATAACTGCTGTCTGCATATTTCTTTCTGTTTTTCCTATAAGTAAGGTTTGAAGAGAAGTTCTCTTTGTTCATGCAGATTTTTTTTAAGGTAACTTTTGGAGGTTAGTTTCACAGCTTTTCTTTTTGCAGATAGATAACAGCTTGTTCTTGCCTTACAACCCTTAGATTTTATGGCTTTGATTCTCAGCTTGCTAACTGTCTTTCAAATGGAAGAAAGAGTTGTCTATATTTATGAACTAAATCAATTCTAAGACAACATTATTAATTACTGCAATATCTTCTTCTGATAGGTCAAAATAGGACTGCAGGTCCCGGGCAGGAAAAGTTATATGAGAGAAACAAAGAAACAAAAAGTCTTTCTCCCCATGGAAAACAAGTTTATCTTGAAACCTGATTATCAACAATATTGCTTTCTGATTACACTCTTTCCAAACAGTGATAAAATTACAGTCACTGAATTAACAGCCAGTATTTTAGGAAGTTAGCTATTGTTTGTAGTGGGTTTGTAGATTTACAATTTTTGAAGAGAGAAGGATGTTCTTGTTTGGCTTCTCTGAAAGTACTCACATGGTGCCTTAACATACGAGCCCAAAAAGCAACGTATTTCCCAAGGGAATGTTTCATTCAACAGTGAAACGTTCCCACCAGAAATCTTTTTGCTAGTCTTGAAATATATTTAATCTTTTTTTCTTTCTTCCTTGCCTTTCCACAGAGACTGAATTCATTATTATCTTAATGGTAATATCCTGACTTTTTTTAAAGCTCTGTGAAGGAAATGTGGATTTGTGCTAATTATTTTCAGTTCTGAAACAACCACAATAGTGGAGTCTGGTTAATGTTTTCATTGAAGGAATTATTTAAGCTCCATTTCAGTCTCTCATTATAAATGAACAAAAGAAACAAAAAGTGATTTGCACTCAAGAATTAAAGCTTGAAGTGTCCCTCAGACAAAACCACCAGCTACTAACATTTTCAACAGACATTAGGAATGATGGGGGTGCATTTGTAAAGCATGCACACGCCTACACTTGACCCACAGTGTACCAACAAGAGAGAAAGCCAATATGGCCCCATTAAATGGAGGGGCAAAAATGCAGAATGCACAAAACCACAGCAATTATCCTGCTGCCAAGCAACCACAGGAAAAAAAAAAAGAAAAAAAAAGAAAGGAAGAACAGGGAAAGTGGAGAAAGTACAAGAAAAGAAAAGCAAACTGTGGGGATAAAAAAGGTGAGGTACAACACACCCAAAGCTATAGAATTCCTTTAAAATCCTGCTGATTAGAACCTTCTTTCTGGCTGTGGTTAATACAGAATGCATCAAGGGCAAAAAGCTTCATGACAACAGCTGGAATTCTACTTCAGAACATTACCTAGTTTCTAATCTACTGGACCAACAGGAGATATTTAGATGGGTATGGCTTCTTATCTTCATAAAAGTTATTTAAAAAAATACAAATTTCTACTGTGTTTTGAGCAAGATTGTGTCCAAGGACTAAACAGATTTGCTTTCTAAAACAAGACAAATAAATATTGTTATTCAAAACACTTGAAGGCAGACACACAAATTTCTATGATACAAAATTAAACAAAACCAAAAGATGATGTCTGAAGAATTCGTTTTCTGCTGTTTCTTTTGCTGCCTTACTTGGTTGACCATGAACAGGTATGGAATTATTAAGTCAACTGTAATTATTTAGAAGCTGCATCAGTTTTTAAATGGCCAGAATTAGTATATGCCATGTAAGAATTTGGAGCGAGTAACAGCTTCAGAAATGATTCTACAAGCCTCAGTATGCTGATTTATCAATGCACCTTGACACTGACCTGCATTATTGTCCTAAGGGACAGAATAGACCATAAACTATGCCAAATTGCATGAACAAATAACCATCTGAGATTAGCTAGATCAGTCATTTCCAAATGTCATCTAATCAGCAGTAAAGGATTTCAAATTATTATTAGCATGAAAGTAAGCATAAAATAAGACTTACCATTGTTTTGCAACATATATCACAACTAATTGTTTTTATTAAATTATCACAATTTATTTATCAATAATTACATTATTTATCACAATTAAATTATCACAATTTATTTATCCTGTTATTTTTGAGCATGTTAGAAAAAATAGTAACGCAACTTTCCCAAAGTAGAAAATAAGAAATGACAAATACACATTCAGGAAAATAATGGAATTTATACTCTAATTTAATCCAGAGACTGAATAATTTAAAGAAGTCATTATTTTTCTTCCTCTTTGAATCCCAGTGCTCAGAAGGGTTTTTTATTTCATCTATGGAATCCCTTCAGCTTCCTTGAATTTTCTGTTTTGGAAGAAGAAACTGGCAATTTCTTTAGAAGCAGTTCATCAAACTTCCTGGGAACTCTGAGCATTGAATATTTTCATTATGAAAATAAAACTTTACAATTATAATCTTCACATTTTCTTCACTACTTGAATTTTGGACTTTTGTGACCCAAGACCAATAAGCAACACTTTTAAACAAAGGAATCAAACTACTCATTTAGCTTCTTCTTTTCAATATTAAATGTTTTTATGTTAGAGAATAATGAGCTCTGGTGAAAATTCACTGAGCTGACATTATGGACATTGTCTCAAATCCTACTGACATGGAGTTCAACTACTTACAAGGAAGGCCCTGAATATTTTTTAAAATCTTCATCACATTATTGCAAAATAAGGAAATTAACATAACTCTTCACATGGGATTATTTATAAATACAGTAGTTTGTTTATTACTATTTTGTCATATAGTTGTGCGTCTGACCACCTCTACTTTATTAGGAACTATAACTTCAGGAGTGATCTACCAGACTGCTAATGGTTATTACCTGTATGATATTTTCTACTAATCAAATCTTACAGTACTTACAGCAATCTAAACACTTCAAATACCTAATACAGTAGTAGAAAACAGTAGTAATGCTATCTTTATGACTTTCCATTCAATTAGATAGGTTTCAGTGACTTAATTTCTTTACAACAAAGAATGGCATACTCCATTTATTCGAGACGAGTATGCTTTTTCTTGGCTGGTAGCCAAACTACCATTGTTTCCATCAATACAATGACTGGTTTTGTTTGTACTTTGTCACCAGATTGATAAGCTTTTGAGACAGCTTGCAAAATACTGAAATAGAAGCCATGATTTTCTTATGTCCGTAACATATTAAGTCATCCAGTAGGAATATTATGAGAATAAGCAGTTCCATTGCATAAGATTTTTTTGTATGTCTTTACTCTGTGATTGTCATTTTAATAAAGACAATTCATAGATTCTGAGGAAACCTTTTCTTCAAATTGTATTTAGTTTAAAAATACTCTTCATGAAATCTGTGATGTTTTCCTCCAGTGGTAAGACAGGTTTTATTAATATTAAGAGTCCTTTTCATTCTGAATAGTTTTATAGGAGGGGTTTGTGGTTTTTGTTTTCCTTTAGTGGTTTAAAATGACAAAGGTGTGTCTTTATAGGATTGGAGGTTTCTTTCTTTTACCCCTTCATATTTAGTATAGCTCTACTGCATGTGTTATTAATGAAGTCAGTTGGCTCAGGCTTTTGCAAACAGAATTTCTAACTTCTCTGAGTTCTTTATGCTCTAAATAAGGATCTGATTATTTCTGAGATGATGATAGCAGGGCTGGACATCTGACACAGGTGAGCAAGTAACAGACCAGATACCTAGCTGTAGTAAATTAGAACATCTTCATTTAAACTATTGATTTTTTCCAGCTGAAAAAGTACACCTGCTTTGCAAAAAATACTTCTTTTTTTTTCTCTTTTTTCTTTTTTTTAAATCACATCAGGATTTTCTATTTATTTATTCAGTGTTCCATACATACATCTTTTGGACTGTACTATGGAGGAGGTTACTATGTTTCTAATTTAATTTTAAAGATATTTTGAGGCTTTGTTATCTGAGTGCAATGGCCACTGACAGAGCAGCTGCCCAACACAAGATGGTGCTTGCAGCCAGATCACAGCTTCCTCACACTGCTTCCAGCTCATGCTAAACCTCACTGCTTCTTCCAGGCAGAACCAACATTCCCCTCACTCCTTGTGTTACAGAGTGTCTCCCTATCTGTGCATAAAACACAGCACTCCTCTTACACTCTGTTGTGCTCGTACTGTCAACAATGAGATGATTTCCTAGAACATGAGTTATATGCCTTTTGTGACAGACTTGAAACTTGTTTTGTCTTAGATGCTGTTCTTAATCTCACCAAGTGATTTTTCAGCATTTTCAGAGTTTCATAGACTTGAAGGCCAGAGGCCACATTCATTATCAGGCTAATATTTCAGACATAATTCCTACATTAAGCCATCAGTGTTCTCTACATTACTCATAAATAACTTTTGGATAAAAGAAAATACATATTTTAGAAGAAGCATCCCATTTCAAAATCCATCTTATTACTTGATTAACGAGCACGAAGTAACATCCTATACTAGCTTAAGTTTATTGGAGTCGTTACACCTGAATTTCTCCAAAAACAATTTTCAGCTCTCTTTGTCACATCTTTCTTTTTAAAACACTTAACTTAGTGTCAGTTGGGTTCAGCTTAACTAAAAAAGTAATCGTATAATTGTATATACAAGTGAAAGAACTACAACAAAGTATAACATCCAGCAGCTGGTAAGAGCTGCTAGAAGATACCTACCTGTATTTAAGACTGAGACATAGACAGAGGCGGAACCCAGCAGCCAAGAGAGTCTGCACAGAGGGAGACAGAGCAGACAACCAAGCAAATGCTCAGTATGCTCCCAAATTCCTGCCACAGTGCTGCTCTGAGGGCTTGACTGAGGAATTTGGATTTGACTCCCAGCAAGAAGTTACTGGAATTGGTATGGCATCTAGATAAAAATGAAAACTCAGGTTTGTTCAGGGTTTTATTTGTGCCCCAGAGATAAAAGACCTCAAAACAGTAGTACAAAAACAGAAAAAGAGTAATATAATGAAAAATCATCAATCTAATATAATAAAAAAGGATTGAAGTATTAAAAACCCTGAACATTGAGCAGATAAATTTGATGGGTTTAATCTGTAAATTTTACAGTTACATTAGCTAAACAAGGAAACAGAAGCTAGACAGACCCTTTTCAAAAATAAATTTTTATATATATCTATCATCTTTGAAGAATGCAATGATTTACTGAAATCATGATCTTCATAATGAAAGTGTGGAAGACTCCATCACTAAGTGGAAGTGGATAAAGGTCATGGATTTTTAAATTTGAGTTTTAAACAGGAGGAATGTAATCTATTAACATATGGAGTAAATTTTTTTCCAAGTTTGTTTATTCACACTCAATTTTAGTCCTCCCGAAAATAACTGTTAATGCCTACATGTTGTAGATGAATATCAACATTCAGTGCCAATTTGTAGTAAAATATCCAACACAAATAACAGCATAAAAAGCATGACATTTCTTCCTGTTCAGAAGACCAGATGCAGGCCATTATAAGGAGAGAAGGAAAGTTTCTCTCTCTCGGATCTCCAATAGAGTGCACTCAGTCACAGGACATGCAAAGAAAGGAAAATGAGGTGCTATTTCAACATATGAAACAGTCACCATGATAAAAATTACAAAAATATATTTGAATGTCACATGCTTTACACCACCAGATTTAATCACACAAAAATATCATGATTCTGGAAGACAGTTGTGGTTTTAAGAAGCAATATAAGAATATCTTTTTTGCTAACAAAAAATCAATATTATTTAAAATTAAATTTAGAGTATGTTGATATATCACCTGCCCTGATACCTTCAATAGCAAAGCAAACACTGAGCTGAACTTACTGTTTTTTTTTAGTCTCACATCTCAAAAACGGAAACAGAGCTGTGTTTTCTGGCTCCCACAAGATGGTTTTTTACACCTTTCTCATAGTCTTCAAGCCTAAGGAGAAAATAATTATGGGCATTTTCTGTGTTTACACAGGAGTACCTCCTGTCACGATTGCACTCACAGGCACATCTTGATGAAGGACATTAATTTCATGTAAATAATTTCTGAGATAAAAAGTTTCATACTTCTCCATTTATACTCTAGAAAAAGGCAGCTGATTTTATGAATGACAATGAAAAATTTTGCATGAGGTAATATACTCCAAACCTTAGAGTAGCAAAATGAGATACTACACATAATAGCTGCCAAAGAGCTCTCACTACTTCCTTAGTCTGATGTCACCATCATCCATCTCCTTGGCACTCTGGTAACAGCAGCAAGAAAAGCCGGAAAAATGATCTCTCACAAAATGGTAGTTGAAATGATGGATGAGAACTTAGATAAACCATTCTCACTGCAGTTGAGAGGCTCACTCTTCTTTTGGTCTCAGAATCCGAATGAACCAAAAGTCAGAAAATACAGTTTAAATCAAGTGACTAAAAAGTATTTATGAAATTACCAGTACAGTTCTAGAATTCTTTCAAACACAAGGAATCTATGTACTCAGAAACACTGTATTTTAGTTATGACATAGCTTCCCTGTATTGAGAAAATAAGGAAACAGAGGAACAGGAAGGCAGCAGGAGTAAGTATACATAGTATTGTTAGAGAATCTTGTTACAATTAATAGATTTGGAAAAGAAAAAATACAATATATATCACATATTTTATATATATTCAAATATATTCCCTAAAATAATTTATTCCAATTTGAATTTATATCCTTACAATCCTGTTTCTTCTAAGTCTAGTTGCATTCACAGTGTTGTTTTATTGTTGTTTAAAGTTAATTAAGAAGATTCTTAGATTGGCCATGTATGAGCCTTTGCTAGCTTTTTCCAAGTAACTTCAACTAATTTTGAACCAGCTGTTAGCAATCTTTAACAAACTCTAAATAGATATTGGTAAAATCTTGAATTAAGTCTAGTTCCTCAACACCTTAATAAATTAGTAAGTTGAGGGACAAAATCACTGAGCATGAGACTGTGGTGACACTTGGAACAACAAAAAAGCTGGATGACATTCTGTGAAAAGATGTGCCTTTGGATGACCTGCAAGCAAACAGCTAAACAGATTGAACAAATCATTTGCTGCTCAAAAACTGGCTAAACAATGACAGTTTCTAAAATATTATTAAGCAGCCTGTAGAAAATGAAGTAATTATCCCACTGCCACTTGTATAAAACCAGGGACAGTGATCACAATAATTACTTTCACATTTGCATCACTGGTGAGTCAGACAAGGCCAAGTGGGACTAGAGATAGAGCAGTACTGCATCAGAAAGTCCATGTGTTTAAATAATTCTCTGAATCACAGATGAGGGAGATGTTTATTGAGTATTATCTTTCATTGACAACTATTATAAAATAAAGATAACTGCTTTTATGATTAGAATGTCAACTTATGAGAAGTTTGGCCTTCACACTAAAACTTCTACGATACAAGTTTAGGTAGAAGAGTGGTCACAGTAAGTCATCTGTACAGTACATAAATACATCCAGCCAAGGAGAAAATCCAGACATGATATGGAAACTAACATGTACCCTAGATTCCACGTGTCACCTTCTGTGTTATTTCTATGTATTGTTGCCTTCCATTACACACATTTGGTATCCAGATATTTTTTTACTTCTCAAATTTGTCATATTTTGTCCATCAAAATATATAACCTATTGATCTATGTTTCTATCTCATTTGAATATATGTTGTGTTAAAGATAGACACTAATTTCATTCTGACAGAAAATCAAGGAATTTAAAATACAAGTTTTGTCTTGACACATGAAGCTATGTTTCACACTGCTATTTTAATATCAGGTGGGGTTATTCTATTCTGAAACAGCCTTTCAATGTGAATACTGGTGGAGCTAAAAAGCCCCCCAAACCCAAAAAACCATAAATTTGAAATTGAGGGTGCTGTACAACATTGGTGATGGGACAAAATGGTTCCTGGAGATTCCTCTTGAGTCTATCTGCTCTGGGGCACATATGCTTCTGATAAATTTACCTCAGCACACAGGTCTCACTTATTTGAAAAAAAAAGGGCAAAACACTCTCACTAGACATGAGGCCTTGAAATTACCTTGCTTCAGACGTTTTTCTTCTTCAGGTAATAGTTTTAATCAGATACAAATAGCCACAAGTTTATTACATACTACTTTCCTTTATTATTTATTTGAAGAACTAAACTTAGAAAACATTTTGGCAAGGATTGGAAAAGGATTATTTAAGGATAATTATAAAAAAAAAAATTGGCACACTTCAGACAGCTTATCCAGCACAGGAATATTAATAGTACCTCCTTGTAATCCCTAAAATGTATTTCTATGATGTATTTTTATCCAAACTATAGCAGGAATTTATAGGACATCACGAACCAGGGAAATCATCACTTGACTCACCTCAGGCAATTGTAAGTCCTCTCTACAGTTCATATTTTCTCAGCTATTACACAATCTCAGACATCTGTGAGTGCTCTTCCAGGATTTAGCAGGTCTAAAGAGGGCTCCTTCACTACAACTTTAATTTTACAAAATGGGAAACGTGATCGCTTGAGTATATTCGTATTATTGAAATAATGCAAGAAACAGGTGTTTTCCAATAGAACTCAGTTCCCAGTTGCACTGTTCCATTAAACAGATTTCCCTACTTCTCTCTTGCCTGACAGTGACCCAGTTCCAGAGCTGCTATATTTACTCATGTGAAACAGGAAAACTTTTAAAGTTTGTTCAAATATTCGAAGTTCAGTTCTCAAGAAAATGGATCACTTCAGTTTTAATCAAATAATTTATCTAAATATTACACTACCAGTTATATAATCTAAACACAATTATATGATGCTAAGAAGGGAGCAACTAATGGTCATTGGTTTGATGCACTTTTTATGGGCTTGTAAATTGCTTCAGAAAAAAACCCGTGAGACTCCACCTACAAAAAACTTCATACTTCTAAAACCAAAACCACAAATGGTTTTGAAGTTGCTCAAATATTTGGTTTCTTGCTTTTCCCATCAGTTTCATTTCTCCCAGGAGAGGAAAGTGCTAAAACACCATTAAGACAGAGCAACTGCTATTACACTCATCCCAGATCAAGAAAGAGCAGGAAATACTAGCAGTCTTACATTAAATTTTCAAGCAATTCCTCCTTAAATTTTGCAGATTCTTGTGCATATTCTAAATCCTTAAAGGAATTAGGCAAACTAAATCTAGAATCCTTATCTTCCAGGATTTTCTCCTTACCCAAATAAACATGCCCAGCCAGGGTTCATTGAATGAGGACCATGCAGCTCTTTGCAACATTAACTTCCTAGACAAAATTCAGATAGACAGTGCATTAATTTCAGTTTCAGGAATATTTTAATTTTCCTTTAGAAATAGGCTTCTTTAGCTAGCTGTTGTCTAATAAGACATATAGAAAACTGGTTTGAATGTGCTCTCAAATAAACTGAAGCCACTATGAACTAAAGACACTTCTTTTATTTCAAGCTATCAAATTTCACATTTTGCTCCACTTAAAGCAGGTTAGAATTTTGAAAAAAAACTTTACAGATCAAAAGACTTCCTTTTCCTTTTAATTTGCAAATATAATTCTACCAAAACAATAAGGAAAATTAATCCTGGAAGTAGTTACTAACAGCTAAAAACTTGAAAATGTCCTGTTTGGTTGCAATTTTCAGAAGTAAACTAGGTGGATAAATCTTTGTTTACTATATTTCAGGTGAAAAGAGCACAGACTATTAAATATTTGCATTGCTTTTTAAAGGCACAACATAGATGCAGCTACTCTCTTCTTTCAGATAAGAATATGTCAGATTTGATGCTTCACAATTTGTATTTTCAAAGTCGTCCTTTCCTTTCCACAATGATAATACTGCTGTGGAATAGCAAATTGTAAAGTTGGATTAAAATATTAAATACAGTTTTACTGATGTGAAAAATCATCTGTACAAAGTAATTTATGTAAAACCAAGTAACTAGGATCAAGCTACCAATTTTATGTAATTATCCCTCCTGTCCAATGCCACATTTTCACCCTTTACTCACAGTGCAGTGATGCTGAAAAATTTTGAGACCCTGCTACAGGTTGAAAAATATTTTGCCCTGGAGAATCCTTTTGCTTCTGCATTAAGAGGCCATGACATCAGATTAACTGTGATTGAGGATCAATGCCACTCAGAACTGGCTTGACTTTTCAACAGTGTCTCACTATATTGAGTACTATTTTATTTGCAGAGAATTAACAAGTAGGATTTGCTGGTCTGACATTTAACAGCAAGCCACCATTTAGCTGCTTCTTGTTTGATCCATCATTCAATTTTCTAATCAGAAAGGAAAACCACACTCTGAGGGCAGCCTGACATTAAACATCATGGGAGCAGATCTCTAATCAGCAAGACCACGATGAAGCATCTGTTTACCACAGTGCACATCACTCTTCTTAAGAGCTGAAGTGTAGAACATGGATGACAAAAAACAGAGACATGCAGTCATCTTTCAATGAGAATCAAGAGGATGTCATGTGAGAAGAACGGGAATTCATCTTCAACACTTTCCCTCAAATATTCTGCATGAAGAATGTATCTCTTTAGGTAGTATACTAGCCTAGTGGCAGAGAAGGAAAAAACCAAAACAAACAAAACAAAAATATCCCCGTTGCCAAAAGGACAACATATTCCTAAACAACAAGGAGAGGCTTTTTGTAATCCATCCTCTTTTCCCTGAATTTCTGCCACAGGGATCTCAAACACTGGGTCTCTGAGGAGGAAGAGATGCCAACTGTCCTCCTCCTGAGCAGCCCCTAGCTGTTAATTCATGAAGTGTCAGTGAAAGACAGCCTGCTTGCTGTGTCCCTCAGGCTGGCTGTCTACAGCAGTGGGTGGTGACTTAGTGGGATGATGTAACCCAAAGTGGCTGTCGGCAGTAGGTCACGGTTCATCTGCTTCCACTAAGGAACTGCAGCTGTGCAATCTACAGCCTTTACTCAGGAGAAGATGGGCCACATGCTTGAAAGCATTTTGTAGCTGTTACTTCTATTTTTCCCAAAAAAAGACACGGGAAATGAGGAGATAAGAGAGAACCGCAGTGGGTCACTGGTATGGCTGACATCCAGCCTCAATGAGACAAGGGCCATTAAACAACCTAATCACAAAGTATTAAGACATGCAGGTGAAGACTTAAGGAATATAAGTACTAAACCAAGAAAAATGTCTGTTCAAAATCTCCAGCTTCCCAATCCACCAGAAGGTAGTACCAATCCACCTTCTGAGCAGCGATACGCTGTAAAATAAAGCATAAAGCCTGCAAAAGCAGGTAATAATATCAGTACTTCAGAAGAATGGGCTCATAATTCCAGTACTTCAGAAGAACAGGCTCATAATTCAGAAAAACAAGGTAAGACAAAGAAGTGGAAAAGAATGAAAACATGCCAGGAAACTGCTGATTAGATCCCTGCACTTCATAGGAAAGCTAGTAGATTTCTCATTTCAATGTGTGGCCTATGTCTCTCATATTCATGTTAGACATTCTAGTGAGAATCAAACCAAGCAATTTTTCAAGAACAAAAATAAACTAAGGAATATTCCATTAAATTAAAAAGGAAAATACCTCATTTTTGTCTTATATGTATAAATATGGTCTAGCCATATTAGGGATGTGCCTGTGTGTGAGCCCAGTAAACTTCAGTCATGAAATCCCTACATAATCTAGTACCTCCCCAGGCTGCCATCTGCATTGGTGAGAAAATTCATTTGGGACAGTGAGTTGATTACAAGAGAGGAGACTTACCAAATTCTAGCCATTTTCAGAACAAAATGTCTGATTACTTCATCCAGAAGTGTTCCATGTGAAAATTGTCTTGAAGACATTTTCGGAAAATTAGTAAAAGTGCACGTGGCAATGCACTTTTACGTTTGTATGGCGTTTAGCATCCTAAGTGGAGGAATCCCAACCTTCCTTCAGACATCCCCTAAAAGATCCTGTTGCAGAACTGAATAAAAACTGCAGAAATATAACATTTATAAATAGTCAGTAGGAACTCTACAATTGCAGACAGGGTCATGCAAAACAGCTCTTTGCACATGGTTAATACGTTTAGAAGCTGTTTTCTTTGTAATCCAAGGCAACCAGTAATCAGGGATCATGCATGGGAAAGAGTGGTCACACAGCACCATCCAAGTGTAAAAAGTGGTTCAGAGTGTTTCACCTGATTCTGCTGAAGACAACAAGGAGTCTTGAGATCATGCCTTGGACAGTAACCGATATCCTGTCTGGACGAATTAACAAGAGTTCTATCCTATGCCACCAGCTTTTTATTAAAAAGCCATGGGTTTTTTATTAAACAAACTTTCTGCCTGTGAGTGTCTGTGCAATAGCCAGGCGCTAGCTAAAGAAAGAGATAATTGATGTGTGCAGCCACAATCAGAAGAAATACAAGATGGAGACTTCTGCAGAACAGAGATACATGAAACATATTTCACAAAAATATGTATTTCATACACAATATTAAAAGTCTGACTTTCAAACTGGTAACAAAACAATAAAAAAGAATTAGAACAGAATAGTTCAGTTGGAAGAGATCAACAATGATCATCTAGTACAAATGACTAAAACTGATGGAAGACTGTCAATTGTCAACCTAAGCCACCCTTTTAAAAGCATATTTTCCTATAAATCATAGATCTGTCATGTTTGGTATAAAGTTTCACACAAACAGGCATTCAGGTGACTTACAATCCAATTCTTTTGCTTATTAGAAGAACTGAATTGCATAATGACAAAACAAAACAAAGAACCAAACCAAACCAAAAAACAAATAACAAAAACAAAACAAACCCAAACCAAAACAAAAAAACCCCACCTGCTTCTATAGACCACCTTAAGCTGTCAAAAGGAAGAAATGGAAACATGCCTCTTCATGTACATAGGCCAAAAATGTAAAACAAAATCTTTCTTTGGTCAGGCCAAAGAGGAAACTGAAGAGAATTAAAAATAAAGAGAAAAAAGTCTTGTTTTCATAACTCTGAATCACAGAAGATAGAAAGTCAGGTAAAATACAATATAAAAACAGATTTTAAAATTCCACTGAAGAGAAATCACAGAAAACATCATCAGCTGGAGAGCAAAAATAAAGTAGGGATTACAGAGGGTGAAAAGGACACAAACTTGGCTTAGAAAGTTAATGAAGTCCATAAGAAATAAGCAATATTCTTGCAGAATTATGACTCAATATTTTGTACATTTCTACAATATTTTGTGGAATTAGACTCATCAACACACTGATCAGACTGCAGTAGCATGCATAAGATAGAAACCCAATTGTAAAACAGAACCCCAAAAAATTCTGAATGCAGGTAATGTCAGGAAAGAATTGTTTAAGAAGAGTGAAAATAAAACTGTCAGGTATGGTTTTATGTATTTAAAAATTATCTGTGAGAAAAAATTATTTTGTTAAATAATTACTGAAAATGAAGACTCTAATGAGATTGTAGAATAAGTCTGCCAATCACAACTACAGTCCCAGTTAGATACAGGCAAAGATATCATTCTTATTACTGGAGAAGAAATTACTGCCAAGGATTGTGGGTTTTGTGCAGAAAACTAATACCCCAAATATACTTTGGAAAATAAAAGACTGCTAACAATGGTAGGCTGAGTAATTTATAGCTTTTGCAGCTAGTAGAACTTGAAAAATGAATGAAAAGCATTTAGTCAACAACAACAGCAAAGAAAAAAAACGAACTACCTGAGGACTAGTTTTAGTAAGCAAAACTGAAATAATGGAAAATATGCCCAGATGTTTATTTATTTAAATAGAAAGATTAAAAGATAAAAAAAGTAAGTTGGTAGAATTGATTTTATTGCAAAATCGTCAGTATGTGAAGGTGAGACTGTAAGGATTGGTGTCTGGAAACACTTGGTGTGTGTGTGAGGGGCAGGGGCGGGCCGGGCTGCACAGCCCAGCCCCAGGCCTGTGTCCCAGCCCTGCAGTGGCCGCCATCCCTGGGGCGCTGAAGGCTGCACTCCACACCCAGCCCTGGAGCCCCAGCCCGGCCTGGAGGGGCTAAATGACCACAGTCCCACCTAGGGGAAGGGCCCAGGAAGGCCAAAGGATGTTTAAACCAAAGCCTGCAGCAAGTACATGTCCTGATACTACCTCCTCTTTGAATTTCTATCAGATGAACACTGTTGGAAGAAGTAGCGGTAGTTTGTTGCCCTGTATCTTTTTTCTGTCTTTCTCTCCTTATCTTTCACCTCCTGGACATTGGAACAGGTTGCCCAGAGAAGCTGTGGATGCCCCATCCCTGGAACTGTTCAGGGTTGGATGGGGCTCTGAGCAACCTGGTCTAGTGGAAAGTGTCCCTGCCCATGGCACGGGGGCTGAAACAAGATGATCCATAAGGTCCCTTCTGACCCAAACCATTCTAGGCTTCCATGAGGATAAATAAAACAACCCATCTTCTCAAAGGTCTCTTTGAGTAAACCCTGTTCGCACTTCCTTTTACAGAACTCTTTTGTGGTATTAATAGAACAAAGATATTAGTCCATCAGTAAGTACCATAAGTCTCCCTCTTTCACAGTATGTACTTTATCCTGCAAAGTTAAAAAGAGAATCACATGTGACAATAGGCTAAATTAAACTCATTAAGAGAATTTTGAATTTACAAATACCAGAAAATGCCAATACCAATTTATTCTACATATTTTATAATGGTTTTCACTATTGTTAGACCTGACTGGAAAACTGGAATTTCAATATTACCTTTTGTCTCATGTTAAAAACAGAGAGACACACACAAAAATCATAGTGGGGAAAAAAAAAAAAAAAGAAAAATTCTGATATGCTTTGATATTTTCAGTTATAAATATAATTGAAAGTATTTTTAAATTTTGATATGTCTTAAAACAATTCTCAAATTCTGTCTGGGAGGCAATATAAAAACCTTGTGGCCTGAGGAAACCATCAGAGCAAAATACAAATTTTGTATCCAGCACAGTCATTTTTGCTACCCAAACCTCTGCATGTTTCTTGTTGCTCTAGGAGCACTGAACAGGGCTCCAGAAACAGCACGTTTCCTCCTGGCTGCTTCCTGCTAATGATCTGAAGTCTGGCAAAGTAGCTCGAACCTCTCCCCTCTCCACACCCAATCCCTTGGTCATTAACCTTCCTAGCACTGACAACAACGACAAAATCTGAACCATCTTTACATATACAGGAAATAGCTTGCCAGGGATTTGATCTGGAGTAAAAATCAACCCTTCTGAGCCCACCGTAATTTTTAAGAGCCTTTTGGTTATGGGGCATATTAGCATTTTACACTCTGCAATGAGAGAAAAAAAGCCAAATACAAATCTCCAACAGTTTATTCAACTTGCCCTCAATTCCACTACTCCTTTCTCACCCCGCACACCCACACACATTTTATGTCTTTATTACATCAGAGAATGCTGTCTCAATTATGTAGTACAGTATAGTACAGTACATCTGGTGGCTTAGAAAATAAATCACAGGACTGTTTTTCTAAGCATTTAAATAAAATTGTTTTATCATTTGCTTCTTCCTACTAACAACACAATCAATCCAAATGGCTTGCTTGGCTTTGTAAGCTTTCCCACTAGCTCACCAGGCCTGGCACAAAATTTTCACAGCTGTGCCATATGTTTGACACTGTTAACAATGAGTCCCTGGTTACATGATGAAATTTCATTTTGTGTTCCACAAGCCTCCACTCCCCACATTCTATGAGGATGACAGACATGTTTGGGAAACCAACTCTGTCTCCCTTCCTAGCAAAAGAGGTATTAGTGAACAATAAAAGCCAACCTTTTTATTTGGGAACTCCCAACATCTTTTCAAAACTCAGCTGGAACAAACGCCTAAGCATTAAGGTCTCAGGTTCCCCCTACCCACCCTACTCCTCCCCCACCCTTATCCAGATTTGTGAATTAAAAGCACAACACCCACTCATGTAGTTTTAACTACTCAGTTATTGAAATCAAGCAAATAAGACAAACATTTTTATGCACACCATTTGCCTAGAGTTTAGACTATTCCTTGGTACTTCGGGTCACTTGTACCAGTGTGGTGTTAAAATGGGGGTGTTTAAGGTTTAAATTTACCGAAACCTTCATTCTAATTCTTGTTGTTGGTTTTTCCAACCAGCATGTTATTGACTTAAAATCCTGTATGTACTACAGTCCAACTAAGGCAAAGGCTGAGCAGAAACTTAGCTGAGCCCAAGCTCATTGTCAGCTGACAGCTGTGTAGCCAAGACATCTGCTGCTAAGTGGACGTGCTTCTAGCCTAATGCATGCTCCAGTTATTCTACAAAGTAGGTAATGGCCCAGACTATACAGGAAAATCACTTTAAAAAAACATATAAATATTTAGTTGTCACAATATCAATTAAATATCATCTATTTAGTAGACCAAATATATTGTTTGGAGTATCTACCTGGAAAGTGTCAGTACACTGGAGATACATGTTCTCAGCTCAGAGTCTCGGTGTATGTAATTCAGTACTCATGGTAGATTTTGAAAAAGCTGAAGTATATTTTGTCAAGCTCTTTATCCCATAGGTAAGTCTTACTAGTTCCATTGTTTAACAGTAAAAAATCAGCTGCATGTTGGGTAAATATTAAAGAAGCCTCAAACATGATGACTTATGCACATAGCTGGTTCCATTGCATATGAGAAACAAAACATATTTAAAAGCCCACTAGGTATTTGTAAATAGCAAACAGGAACTTACTATATTCACTTACTGCCCTTTCAAAAAAATCATCGTTCCTTATTTCCTACAGTTTTGTATACTTGTTTATTTTAACACCAGAGCTCTGTCTTTGTCTTTTGTCTTGTAATTCCTATGAGGATGGACAGAGAGACCAAAACATCCATCCAAAATCTGTGAGTCAAACCTAAGGATCTCTAGTGCACTGATATAAAAGCAAGGATTAAAACCAGTACAAAATGTAGCATTCGTCTTCTTTAAAAGTTGTATTTACAATGAATGAGAGTGGCAAAACTGTACCAGAGTGTCACAGTGCAGCCAGTCTGTAGCTGGACAAGATAAATTTGGCCATAACACAAACTCAATTCGGCTAGCCTGGTTCGCTCTAGGAAAGAAGTAGAACAAGTCCCTGGGTGAACAATGATAGGATAGATTTGAACTCAAAGAGAGACCTCAGCCAAACCTGTTCAAGCCTAGATGCAGAAACACCACTGGCCAGAGACCTGGGTGGAGAGAGATCTCAACCAATTGTCTATCTAAACCTGGGAAATTTAAACCCCCTATAAAAGAGGCAGCCATAATAAACTCAGTGCTGTCTGTCTTGGTGAGACTGTGTCGTTTCTGTCTCCAACCAATGACCCCTAATGTAATATCTGATGATTCCCAATGTGAAAACAACAGAAACTCTGTAAGCAGAACAGGGATAGACAGACAGAGCATGCAAGAAGAGCCACCAATCCAGCAAAATACTGCAAATAATCAGAGGCGTGCAGGCAGAGCCACCCAAAATACACAGTGTACAAAGCTGGTTTGAGGTGGAAAGCTGCCAAAAATCCAGATTCTCCTTTGTACATACCTTCTAAATAGAAGAAAAGCCCCACAAAAGACATGGGTAGATTTATCTCTGTGGAGGAACACCCAGGAATGAAGGTATGAACTAATTTTCTATGTGAATGGGAGATAAAGAATAAACTTCATTAGATTTGATAATACAGAATAAAAACTGTGGGTTAGAACCTACCAAAAAGACTGAGTTAGATATAAATACCTAGATGCAGGCTTGGAATATTGATGCAGTCTCAAAAGGTGACAAAAGTCCAGTTAAAATCCTAAGGCCCTAGAAGCTAATATTGAACTTTACAAAGCAGATAAAAACTGAGATGCATAGTGAGGACTGGGTGCCGGTGAAGCAGCCATGCTGTGCCACACAGCACTGAATGGGCGCCATGTGCAGGACTCTACAACAGCCCAGGCAGGTGGAGGAGCCAGGAGGATTAGCCAAATCCCAGTGGGCGGTGGGAGCCTGCGCTGGGCCAGTACTGCAGTGCAGACAGGCAGTGCCCTGGTGGGTGGCATAGCCCCAGCAAGTGGCGAAATCCTGGTGAGCAGTGGGAGCCGCTTGCTGCCTGCACTGCCGTGGCTGCCAGTGCCCAGGCGGGTGGCAGCAAGATGGATTGCACAATCCTGGCGGGCAGGGGGGCCTGGCACAAGGCACTGCATAGTGGCACACACAGCCACAGTGGGCAACTAAATCACAGTGGACAGGGCGCTGCACGTGAGTGGCACAGCAGTGGCTGGTGGATCCCTGCACACAAATGCCTCACTAGTGGTCTGAGGAGGCGCACAGGTGCTGCCGTGGCAGCTGGCAGTGCCCAGGCAGGTGGCTAAGCTGTGGGAGGTAGAAGAATTTTGCTGAGCAGCAAAATCCCAGCGGTCAGCAGAGAAGCACCCATGCCACCCCATGCTGCCATTTCAGGCGGGCACCCTGCGCTGTCCCAAGCCACTGGGCCAGACCATGCGGCAGCCACTCCAAGGTGCTGTGCAGCGCCACTCCACCCCACCATGTTGGCTGAGCACCCCATGACCATAATGCAACCCCATGTGTCTTCCAGGACCAGCCACCAAATGCACATGCACGATCATCCCAGCCAGTCGTGCCGCAGCTGCTCACACCCCTCATCACCATGGAGACTCCTGGACTGCCTCTGCCTGGAGCTAACTGGCTTGGCTGTGAAGCTGCACATACAGCCCCACCTCTGTTGCCCAAGCCTACCTGCTGCTCCAGTTCAGGAGCGAGGCCCAAGGGGCTGTGCCCAGATATCGAAGCTACGTCACACTTGGAAGTGCACTGGAACCAGGAAATACCAACCCCATGCTGCCAGACCTTGTGGACCCCACAGCCGCTGCTGCCCCACCAAGCCAGCAGCCAAGGCTTCAACAGCCTGAGCAACCTACCTTGGATACACAAGACCCCCATGGAGGGAACCCAAGTCTCCACCCTGCTACCAGCTCCAGAGAGGAATCACTCGCAGTAATACCAGCATCAGCTCCAGCCTCATTGCTATTCAGATCGGATGCCATCCCCACTTGCAACCTGGTTATTTTCTAGATGGAGGTAAAACAAAAAGCAATTGAAAGTGGGGATATAAAGGGAGCTGAAATAATTTCTGTACCCAGGTCTTCACCATAATCAAAGAACTGGCAATGGGGGCGGAGAGCAATTGTAGCATTCCCAGTTGTACAGGGTAATGGGACAACACCCAACAAATACATACCCTTTAACCAGCAAATCCTCTCAGAGGAATTTGGAGCAAATATTCTACGCCAACTGTCTACAAAACACAGGGTGGGGTGACCTGCTGTTGCAAATATGCTTTGATATATAACTGCTAATGAATTAACTAACCCCCTATGATATGAAAGCAAATTGCAAAATTTGCAAAAATTCCTCTGTACTCCAGTGCAATACATGGTGGTTGAATCAGCCTGGAGATCTTATGCAGAGGACCGGGACTGCAAAATTCAAGAGCTTCGCAGAAGAATCCGTGCCTTGGGGCAGGGATTTCCCAACTTACGGGGCTGCCCCCCATGGAAGACCCACAAACCCAAGCACACCCAAACCCCTTAATCCTAGCCCAAGCAAAGGACTTAGGAATGAGAGCTCTAACTAAAATCACAAACCTGTCTGTGCCAACCCAAAGATATTCAAGCATAAGACAAAACCCCAATGAATTATATATGCAGTTCATAAAAAGTTTGCAGGATGTTACAGAAAAACAAATAGCAAATTGTGAAGCAAGGAGCCAATTAATACTGAAAGCAGCATGAAATAATGAAAGCAAGGACTGTAGAAAAATTATAGATGCATTACCTAAAGAGAATCCACCTCTAGAGGATATGATAAATGTATGTACTAAGATTGGGACTGGATCTTATAACATAGGTATGTTAGCTAATTCTACTACAGCTGCTGCTAAACTAACATTGCTACAAATGTGGACAACAAGGCTACCTAAAGGTAAACTTTTGTCCCCAAAAGTCCCTTCCACAGGGAGTGTTTCAAGGACAGAAGGGAGCAAATGCAAGCTGCAACCGATGTGGGAGGTCGGGAAATGCAACCAAGGTATGCAAGTCCAAATTTCATGTTAATGGTCAATTTCTCAAGAACCAGGGAAACAGGAAACCCAGCATGAAAGGAAATCATGTGGCAACACAAGTAATTTCCCACTCGCCAGTACAAGTTTGTGTGACCAACTCGGAGCAAGGAAAAGAGGATCAGATGGCATGGATATTTCCACCCCAATCCCAATAACCATAAGCTCATTACAGGTACATAAAGTCCCTCTCAAGGCCCAGGGGCCCATAGGGCAAGGACTTAATGCACTGCTTCTAGGAAGATCCAGTACCACACTGCAAGGGGTCTTTGTGCCCCCTGGTGTCATAGATGCCGACTTTACAGGATAAATACAAGCCATGGTATCAACCCCTACTCCACCTGTGACTACCCCTGCTAACCCGAATAGCACAACTCATTCCTTTTAAGTCTCTTGTCCCCAAAACAGATTCTAGGGTGAGAGGAGATCAAGGGTTCAGATCAACAGGACAGCCCCAGATGTACTGGACTCAGGTCATAGGTGATCAGAGACCTAATATGGTTTGTACTGCTACAATGCCTCAGGCAAGGTCCTCGCAGATAAAGGCCAGTGAGAAGACTGACACAGTGGCAAATGTCACCATCATCTCTGCTAACAATTGGCCTTCATTGTGGCCTACCACACCTGTGGGATCTGCCATTGCTGGCATTGAACAGACCACACAGCTACTTGAGTAGCAATCCTGTGTCAGTTAAAAATCCTGATGGCCAAACAGGTACAATTTGGCCATACATCACTGCTGCACCACTAAACTTGTGGCGAAGGGATGTTCTGTCTGCATGGAGAGTCCAGGTGGGGACAGATTTTTAATGGGGACCACTGTATTAGAGGGCGTAACATATCCCACATTTGCTCTACAGCAGCTTACTACTCAACCAATGTGAGTGCTGCAGTGGTCCATTGAAAAGGAGAAAATAGATGCCCTAAAAATCCTGGTACAAGAACAACTAGTTCAAGGACACACAGAGCCATCTATGAGCCCTTGGAAATCCCCAGCATTTGTTATAAAAAAGAAATCTGGCAGTCGGAGGTTGCTTTATTGTTGCAGTGCGTGAATGAGGATTTTAAATTTGTATTTGTATTTTGTTTACTTGTCTGTACTTGGTTTGTTCCTTCCAAAATACCCCTACCGCTGTATCCCTGATAACACCTGGTATCACCCTGTCATGGACCCACCCCTTACCTTCCCTGATTGGCCCAGAGTGTGCTCCTCCCAGGTGTGACCTGGTAAGAGGAGAGCACAGGGGCCCAAATCGCTGTTCTGGCTGTTCCAGCACATGTTCTGGCAAGTGCAGCTCCTGGCACATGGAGCTGTACTGAAATAAACACCTTTTCCAACCCAAGCCAGGCCCACTCCTTCTTCCAGCCTTATCTATGCTCAGCTCACAGATTTGGAGGACCCACGAACTGTTTTGGGTTGGTCTGGGGTTTACTGCTTGCCGGTAAGCAGCCCCACGGAGATACCAACCCTCACTTCATAACCTGAGAAAAATCAATTCCATAATGGAGAGCATGGGCGCTTTGCAGCAATGATACCTGCCTCCTGGGACATTTTAATTGTGGACCTAAGAGACTATTTTTTCACTATTCCATTGCACCCAGATGATACTCCAAAGTTTGCTCTTACAGTACCTTCCATTAATAACGCAGCAACAGTGCAACATTAGCAATGGAGAGTTCTTCCCCAGGGCATGAAAAACAGCCCAACAAACTGTCAATGGTACATCGCACAGGCACTCTCATCAGTGAGAGAACAACTTCCAGGGGCATATTGTTACCACTACATAGATGATATTTTGATAGCAACCCAAACCAAAAAAGAACTCTCACAGATTTGGCCAGGCCTGTTGCAAGCATTGAAATATTTGGGCTGCATGTAGCACCAGAAATGGTACAGCAGTAGCCACCTTGGAAGAACCTTGGACTCAAAATCCTGGATCAGACTATACAACCACAAGGAATCTAACTCTCAACCAAAATCCAAAATGATGCACAAAAACTTTTGGGTACCATCAACTGGGTCAGGCCTCACCTAGGATTGACCAACTCGGAATCAGCACCCTTATTTGACCTCCTAAAAGGTGATCCTGAGTTAACCTTCCCCAGAAAATTAACCCCAGAGGCAAAAGCTACTCTTGAAATAGTAGAGCAAGCTATCACAGACAGAAAAGTCCACTGGACATGTCCAAAAGTGTGTATCACTGTATTTATTCTCATCGTTAATTTTCATCCCACTAGCATTATTGGGAATACTCACCGGCCTAACCCTTTACACATACTAGAGTGGATGTTTTTACCTCATCAACCAAAAAAGACAGCACCCACAGTCTTTGAGCTAATCGCACAATTAATTATCAAATGTCGTCACAGGTGTTTACAATTGAATGCTAGAGATCCTTCAAAAATTATTATTCCTGTGACACAAGAGCAGTTTGAACGGTGTTTTGCTAACTGCACAGCCTTGCAAAGTGCCTTGCAAAATTTTTCTGGACAAATCACCATTTACCAAGCCATAGATAACTGAAGTTAAGTGGGGAAAATTGCACTGCCTCTCAAAACTCTGAATAGCAGAACACCCCTAAGGGTTTTACAGTGTTTACTGATGGTTCTGGGAAAATGGGAAAGGCCATTGTAACATGGAAAGAGGAGTGGCAAACATTGGAGGGTTATGAGAATGGATCACCTCAGTTAGTGGAGCTATGGGCTGTAGCTATAGCTTTCCAATGTTTTCCTCACATTCCTTTAAATGTCATAACTGACTGCCTATGTTGCTGATACCACACAGTGATTAAATCAAGCACAATTAAAGGAAATTGACACTACACAATAATCTAACCTACTAAAAACTGTGCCATACCATTCAAGCCAGAACTTGCTCTTATTACATATTACACATCAGAAGTCACATGAATCTACCATGTTTCATCACAGAGGGTAATGCTCGAGCTAGCTGGCTCTGCTTGGACAGCACCACAGCCAGATATGCTGGCACAAGCAAAGGCATCATATGATTTTTTCCACCAAGGTGTTCAGGCCCTACAGCAACAGTTCCAGCTGTCAAATACAAAGGCTCATAATACAGTTAACACCTGTGTTAACTGCCAAGGCCACAGTGCACCATTGCAGATGGGGATAAATCCTAGTGTACTATGTGTTTTGCCGGTCTGGTGAACTGATGTCACTCACATCCCTAAATCTGGACGTCTAAAATATGTACATTTATCCATTGATACTTTTTCATCAGGAATATGGGTTAGAGTACACACAGGAGAAAAAGGTTGAGATGCCATTGCATACTGGCGGTCAGCCTTTGCTTCTTTAGGTATCCCCTGTACCATCAAAACAGACAATGGTCCTGCATACATTTCACAGAATACAAGACATTTCCTACAGCTCTGGGGTGTGTCACACCGCACTGGTATTCCTTGCTTGCAACAGGACATGGCACTTTAAAATGCACATTTGAAAAACAAAAGGGAGGAATGTGTAGTAAATCCCCACACAGCAGGGTAGCTAAGGCTTTTCATACACTAAATCATTTGAGAGTATTAGAAAAGTCCCAGAACCCAGTAATTTTAAATCTTTTATCACTACAATCATCTGTTGATGATCAGCTGCCCAAACCCGTGGTATGAGACCTTATCACCAATAGGTGAGGAGGCCCGTAGAATCTCATTACCTGGGGACTGGGATATGCCTGTGTTTCCACGGACACTGGAATGCACTGGGTACCTGCCAGATATGTCCATCCTGCCCTACGTCCTGCCTGAGACCACAAGCAGAATCCTCCTGGTGGCCCATCAGCAGACATTGTGGAGCCATGTGTGGCTACATCATCAAAAAAACAGTTCCACTTCCCAGTGGTGACTTTGCAAGTGCCTGGACCAGGCTCACTGCTACTGTGGTATTTTCCTCAAACCATCTCATTTCAGCTTCAGGTTGGCTAGAAGTATACGAACCAAAGAGAAGCAATTAAAGCTGCAACAACCTAGTATATAAAATCTGGAATGTTCAGTGCTTTACACATAAGAACAACTATATTATATCAGGCCAAACTTTATGTGGTTCAGTTGACAATCTTAAACAGTGGTCATTAGCATCCACTCAGGGAAGAGTAGAAGTAGGATAGGCATCCTTTTCCCTACTTAGAACCATTAATAGGAGAGCATAAATGTACACCCACAGTCCTGACTGATTTAATATTTTAAAAATTTATGATGATTTTATCAGAAATTCAGACCTGAATATCTGAATATCTAATAACAGCTAAAAAATTAATGGAAGTTAGTAATTCTTTTAATAACAGCAGATATCAGTGTGCAGGAACATCGCACACTGATTACAGTGATTACATTGCATTGCAATCACCTCACATTAGAATTATGAGCCATTCACACCAGAAAAGACACTGTTAAAAAACCAAATTATTTTAAAAATAGCTCTCTCCAAATATGACTGCACTACTGCTGCCACAAAAAGAAGAGCAGAATAAGTTCAACTCTTTGGAAGGCATTTCATTTCTGTTTTCTGAAAACAGTAGTTAAGCAGCAGACAAGGACTATTTATTCCTCCTATCTTTGCAAGGCTGTGGAACATCTAGCACTAAATCTATGCCATCTATGCAGATACTCTTACAAAAAATACAGTTATGCCAATTTCTAGAGCTCTCCCTGTTAGTATAGTTTGTACTATAGTTAGAAAGCAGCCCATGATAATTTGCTGTTCAGCTCTTTTATCTGAGTATATAAATACACATGAATGAGAGAAATATATGATCATTCAGTTCAAAGCAGTCCAACTCTTTTGAATCTGAAACTGTTACACTTTGGAATACTCTCAGTTTTCAGAAGCCCCATCTATTCCTAAGTGCTGAATGTAGCTGGATCAAATTATCATGTTCCCATTATGTGATTAAAACAGCCCCTGACCATGCTGTTTCTATGTTTGTCTTTGTTTTTAACTTCTGTGGCTCCAGAGTATTCCCCTTCACCCCCATTAAAGGCAATCACAGACTGAGAGTTGGCTGCTTTGCCTTTTTATACATACCACTCGGATCATGAGTAATGAGGGGCATTTCATGTAGGGGTGTTCCTAACAACAGGACCCTGTCCAATTGCCATGTGTCTGTTAGCTGAATGTTAAAACAGGGTCGATTAATGGTAGGCAAGTCTCCTTGGAAAGTTATTAGCATGAGAGACTGTTTATTGCTAAAACATTCTTAAGCAAAAATAGAAACATATTTAACGCTGTGTTCTACATTTCCAACACACCTCTCCAAAGAGTGTTTTAATCATTTTGTGCTGTCTTTATTCTCCTCAATAATGTTAATTGCTCTGATAACCCCTCTTACTCTTTCATTTCAGCTTCAACAAGAACAGCAAATAGCAGCATTACAACACCAAAAGAAACTTCCAGGACTTCTAAGTTTATAAGATTCCTCAAATTACCAGAGAAAATAAGGCCATTAATTTAAAGATCAGCTTAATCCTAGCATGTTTAGAATTAATGAATATTAAATTCTGCTCAAGCACTCCTCAGAGGCAGGCAAGAAAGTTTCACAAGCAATGAGTTAGTCAATATGTGAAGTAAAATCAGACTGTAGTTTTACACTAGCCTGACAAAAGGAGTTTATCAGATGGAGGATGGAGGGGGAGGAGAAAGAAAATAAAACGAAACATAAAATCTATCAGGACAAAAATGACAGACAACTTGATTTTCTGAATTTTCACTTTTGACAGCTTTAGCTCACAAGTTCACAACCTGAGTGGATGAAGCGAAAGTAAACACATTAAGCTAAACATAATGAGTTTTTTATAATCAACTTATCTTCAATTTTGATACTTTAACCTATATCCCTCAATCAGAAGCATTTAAGAAATCAATGCTGTGGAGGCCTATGGGCCTGCTACAGGATTTCCTGGGGCTATGCCTTGGAAGAATGTCTCCTAGACTTTAAACTCCCTGTTTGACTGACAGGTTGTCAATCAACTCCAGTGCCACACCCCCCTGTTGGCCATTATGCCCCCAGCTGACCTTATATGGTCAGGTTTCTAGCAGTTTCCCTGTTCTTTGGCTTGTACCCTTGTCCATTTACCCTTGTGTCTCCCTGCTGGTGAGTGTACTCCTTTTTCCCATCTGTACCTCTCAGTAATTGGTTGCTACCATTGGCTCCACCGCCTTGTGCCCCTAATATAAGCCTGGACCCTCTAACTGTCATTGTCTTTGCCTCTGGACCTCTTCAGTGTGTGGCTGCAATAACCCCACTGGAATTCTATGCAAACACCCTTGTCATCCTCTGTTGTCCGTAAGTTACCTGTGGTTTGTGTGTGTGTTAGTGATTGCAGTGCACCTGCCCGAACACCTTCCTCATGGAGACTTTTGGGAGGTTGAAGCAAGTCACCACTGGCCTGCATTGCAACACTATGGTGTCTTGAGCTCACAGGCATTAATATTTTATATTATTAATTTACAAGCCTTTCAAAAATTAAGAGAAACAACCTAGGAAAGCAGGCATATCTGGTTGAGGAGTGGTCACCAGAGTTTGAAGTCATCCGCAAACCAGACAAACATGCCCTCCATCTCCTCCTCTCAATTACTGAGAGAAATGTAAAACAGAAGAGGTACCGTTGAATGCCCCTTGTTATTTACCTCCAGCAGTGTACAACCATCTCAACATAACCATCCAAAGTGTTTTACTCATTCATCAACCCAAGCTTCATTGCCCTAAAACAGATACAAGAATATCATAGTAGACAGCATCAAAAGCTTAGCTAGAGACAATGCAAATAATACCCAGTGTCCTCAGATTACTCATAAATCTAGCCTTTTTGTCCCTGATAAGCAACAGTCAGGTGGATCAGGCAGACCATGTTGGAGAAGACTGAGACTAAGAAGACACTGAGTACTACAGATGTCCACTGGAAGTTTCTTCTAAGTTTATATTATTCTGAAAAGAAAAAAAAAAAGAGGAAGATCCACCAGAAGAAAAACTATTATTTCTCTTTTGCATAGAAAGAGGCTAAGCATGCCAGAAGTAATGCAATATTGAAGGATGGCGTGGTATGTCTGAGGTGGTAGGAAGGAGCATTTCCTTGGAAGCAGAATGAGTTTGTTACCACTGAACTGGGTACAAGAATTTAAGATCTGTAAGTACTGAAATAACTGAGAAAAACTGCTAAAATTGTTTGCTTCTGCTCTTACCGAAGTATTTTGTACTGAGTGTAATTTTGTTCATTTATAAAGGTAAATGCATTTAGTGTGCCTTTAATTGCATTTTTAAGTTTAAAAGGCCTGTGGGGAATTTGTTATCAGAGAAAATTTAGGCCTATCCACTTCAAAGCTCTCACATAATCCACATCTCATTGCTGCCATTTAATTGTTTCTCTATTAGCTCTGTTCTTTCTCAGTTTTATTGAAGAATTTTATTATTATTATTATTATTTTTATTATTATTATATCAGGGAAAAAGCTTCAATCACATCAAAGAATACTTTCTCTACACTGAAATTAGACAATGAAATTTATTTCCAATTATTATCTACCACAGAAATGTCTTAAAAATTTTGAGGTATTCTTGGGCCAATACAAAAGCTTTGGAATCCCCTAATCCTGCTAAGTTAATTTTCCATACATGAAATGAAAATTGTTTTCCAAAACAATATACCCTTAAATTTTAAGAAGCACCGCTAAGCTTGAATTGCATTTTTGACCTACGCTTGAGTTTACAGAATAGAATGTGAACTAATTATTAGGCTTCTTGTTTTGCTTTTTGTGTACACATAATACTTCACCAAGAATTATAAAGAATAATTTCAGCTGTTTCATGAAACTTGAACAGCTTTTTGTATCTGCTTATTACAGAGGAAAATGTTAGTTTAGGCTTCATGCCAGCTTAATCCTTGGCATTTGTTCTTGAACACACAGCAACATGTTTCAATTAGTATTAAAAGTAGGAAGGTTGTTTCTGTAATAGATCCACCTGTTTGCTGTGAAACGGTTTGAATCCAATAACCTGTTTTACATACGCTACATGATAGTCCCATGTAACCAAAATTCTTATTTTTCCATCACCTTTTACTGATGCTATGCCTTAAAAAAAACAAACCAACTTTGAAAACACATTGGGATTCATAAAATATAAGAAAAAATAATGTTCTCTGAGTTCATTCCAAAATAATGTTACAGCACTATAGCATATTATTGCTTTGATGTCAAGAGACTGCCTAAAGGAAAATAGTTGGATTCTTTTCAGGACTTGAAAACATAGCCAAGTGAGATTTAGTGTGTATTTCATCACCTTAACATCAGTTGAAAATACCACAGAAATAGTGGAAATACCTGATATCTGATAAAGCTTCATGAATAACAAGAACACCAGTAGAATTAAAACAAACAAACAAACAAAACAACAAACAAATAAACAAAAAACCACCAAAGCCTTAATGTCTTTAAACTGAGCAAAATCTGTTCAGGAGTTCCAAGCAGTTATTTTTGGGTGAAGTACTTTTTGATGAATACAATAGATATTTTTCTCATGGAATGACTGAAACTTAAAAATAAATCTATTAAAAAAAACCCTTCAGCTTGTCAGGACATTTGTTTTTTAAACCAGGTTACACCTACATTGTGGGTTTTCTAAGAGAAGACCGATTTATTCAATACTCACTGTTTTAAATTTTCATATTAACAAAAAATATTCATGGTGGAATCACATCATTCTTGCTGGAAAGCTCAAAAAACTGTTTGGCATGGCTGTGTCATTTTGTCTAGGAGACCTATTTCACCTAATAAAAAAGTCAGTAAAGGAATTTCTCTCTGGTCACTGACTTATAACTATGTAACTACTTTAATTATCTCAAACTTTCACCAGTTTATTATTTATGGGGTGATAATATTTTTTGTCTTTGAACCATTATGTGGCAGGCAAACTACAACAAAGAGATTGATCTTCTTCTAGGAAATTTGCAAGCATATAAAGATAATTAAAATAATTGCATCCCATGTGGCTGGATTTGAAAAACTCATTCTTTTTTCATGTGAATTTCTCAAAAACAGAAGAACTTTCTCAACACGTTTGCATTTCTCTGACTGATGCATTAAATTCCTCTATAGGACTGACAGACTGCAGTTTATTATAGTGAAAACTCAGCCAAGGAAGAATATAGGATTATTAGCTTAAATTAACATGAAAATTGAAGATCAAATATCTCCTCAAAGTTGTTTTCTAGTGTACTGGCTTTTCTCAAGCTAAAGCATAGTGTTCTCGGTCTGAAAACCCAGAAGTGAGAGCAAGAAGTATTACTGTACTTAAGCTAAACAACAGAAAGATTCAGATCATAGTTCAGGAGGCTGGTTCCTGCATTACATCCTTTATTTAGCATGGCGCTTTGTTGCTTTGGACAAGTCATAGTCTGCGGCATCACAGTCTAAGAAATGTCAAAAAATTTTGTCCATTTGCATATCATTTTTACTCCTGGGTTTGTATTACCAAGTTCAGCAAAATCAGATCATAAGTACTGTCATTTTGAATTATTTTTGAAGTACCTAACCCTAGATTAAAACATTCTACTTGTTCAAACAATGCTAAAATGAAGTTAAATAAATGATACTAAATGATCTTGAAATTATCGCTATTAGATCTCTTTAAAAGAGTTGGGACTGTTTAGCCTGGAGAAGGGAAGGCTCTGTGGGAGACTTCATTGTGGTCTTCCTGTACCCGAAGGAAACCTACAAGAAAGACAAAAAGGCATTTTTTACAGGGACATGTATATTTCATGGAGAAGAAGGGGGAATGGCTTCATACTGAAAGAAGAAAGGTTTAGCTTAGATATAAGGAAGAAATTCTTTAGTGTGAGGGTGATGAGACAGTGGAACTGACTGCTCAGAGAAGTTGTGGATGCCCCATCCCTGGCAGTGCTCAAGACCAGGCTGAATGGGGCTCTGATTGACCTGGTTTAGTGTAAGGTGGCCCTGCCCATGGCAGGGGATTGGAACTAGATGATCTTCCAACCCAAACCAGTCCATGAGTCTGTTCAACAGCTGTGAGAGACTCAGTTTTTCAAAGGTGATACAAGCCATTCTGCAAAGTCCCCCAGTCTCATCCCTGGGTAATGACTAGAGCTAAAAATATATAATGACTTAAAATAGTCTCATACTGAAAAATTCAAAGTTGTAAAACTTTGCTAAAACCCAAAGTTAAAAAAAAAAAAAATCAGTTCAGAAAAATTCTCTAGATTGACCTTTCCCCTAACCATATGTTTGGAAGAATGCAAAATAAATTTTCCCCTCACATTTATATTTTTGAAAAGAAAAATACAACAATAATGAATATTTCCACTTGCATACAAAGCATTTTGAAAGATTTATTACTATGTTTTGTAAGGTTATGAAATTTTACCTCTCAGCAAAAATCAAAATCTTACAAAATAAAAAATTCACTCAGCTTCTTACGTAACATTTATTTTTAGGAAAAAATTCTTCCTTTATGTAGTGAGAAATTAATACTTTTAAACTTGTGAGCTGTGAATCAAGATATCACTGTGAATGTACTAAGGCTGTAAAATGCAGGAACTATATTTGTTCGAAAATATTTTAGATCTTATAGGTTATAATAAATTTCACCTATTACCTTGATAGCTCAAGCTAGGACTATCAACAAACTCCTAATAAGCAGGAGTTTTCATAGCTCTGTTACTACCAGTGTTCAGTGTTTGAGGGAAAAGTTGAATATTATGGTTGAGGTTTTCTTTAAATTCATCTCACAAAGCTTTATTTTTCTTATTTTTTTCTTTTTTTCTTCTTTTTCTTTTTCTTTTTCTGTTTCTGTTTCTTTTTCGTTTTTCTTTTTCTTTTTCTAATGGGGTGTTATGCTGGTTGTTTGGATTTTGGGAGTTTTTAGCAAATCATTATACATATAGTAAGCCTTAATATTAGAAAATCTAATTAAAAACTTTTGCATCACAGCCTAGATGCAGGAGATTTGGGCAAGTGATATAAATGTTAAGCAGTGAAGCCCTACATCTGTGCAGTGAAGGTTCTACATTAAATATTAGTTGCTCTAGCTGCTGAAAAAGTTTGATGTGGTCCAGACTTTACCAAAAAAATAGCCTTTTTTTTTTTTAAATATGGATGATGCAAAATATGGCTGGCATTTCTTCTATGCACTTCTATTATACTTGCTATGACAAATATTTTCTCATCATAGTGTTCATTAAATGCAAACCCTAACTTTTTTTGGGGTTTTTTTAATGGGTATTACATGTAGTGAGGCAAAATCAGCTTTATCAGGGCACAGTACTATAGTCACAGTTAGTAAAGGTAATTTTTGTAGATTTATTTTATTTTTTATTTTATTTACTTAATTGCTGATTATTAAATTTAAAACTTCATGAGAAAATTAAAATACACGGGTATCATATAACTTCTGTGAATGTGTATGCATGTGAATTTCACACACAAAAATGCTATTCTTTTCTAACACTATCCTTTCTATCAAGTCAATTTTACAGCCATCCTCAACTACCCTGAAAGTGGTATCAAAATGTCATTATATTATCTGAAGCAAATATTTGGATTTTAGGCCTAGTATTTGCTCAGTTACATTAGATAATTTTTAAATTCTCTATTTGCCACAATTATGACTCTCTATTCTCTCTATTTTTCACTGACCCAGTAAAATCTTTAGAAGCTGTATTAAATTTTAAAAAACCAAAAAATATATTGAATTGGATCAAGTTTGTGTCCTGAATTGTCATCAAAAAGTCATCTGTGTTTTCAAATTTACATCACAGTGCAAGTTCTATGTTAATTACACTTCTGTGAATTATTTTAATATAAAAAAAAACCACTGCAGTGATTGGTATTATGTTCATAAATTGATCCCCACGTTTCACATTCCAACCACTTGCATGGAATATGCATTTTTCCCCGTAAGTGATACTGTTAAAAGGCTGAACTATTGTTTCTGAACTGTAAAGAACATTGTTTAACTTCTTGTAATGCCTCTAAATAATAACAGCTGCATTTACATGAAAATCAATGATTGCAACTGTAATTAAAGTTTTAGCATTTTTAGGGTATTTTGCATCAGACAAAAACATCAATTTTCAACATAACTAAACCATAAATAAAACCATAAAATAAACCATATACCATTGTGCTCATTTCTTGTATGATATGAAGAATTACTAGGGTAACTGCAAGCTTTAGAATCAGCAGAAATGAGTCACCAACTCCTGATGAACTTGGGGATCTGGACAATAAGACAAAACCTGGAATTGCTCCATTGTGATAAAAAAACAAATATCAGATATAAAGAAAAACATACAAAATAGGGGAACCCAAAGTTTTTATTTTGCTTTACTGGTAATAAAAAAAAGATGTTTTCCTGCCCAGAGTCACTTCTTAAAAGCCAAGCATTTTCTTTGTGCCATTCTTGTCGTGCTTACATCCACAGGAGTTAAGAGCTAGCCAGTTCTGTCAAAACCTGCCATTCATGTAACTATCTCCAGAATCACAATCACCACTGTGAGTATGCACCAATTACCCATCTCACTCTTGAACTCTCAAGAACACTAGAGCAAACCCTATTGGTCAGTTTTAAAAATGGCTCAGCTGCAAACATAGTATCAGTTATGATTCAGTCCTAATTTTGCCTGTCAACAGTCTTGTTCAACTTCCCAGATACTCCAGCTTGTTGCCAAGACCATTTTGTAAACGAAATATCTCTTTTGAAAATCACCACATGAATATGTCAACAGGTCATGAAATATTTTCATTACAAACCTTGAAGAAAACTTAAGCTCTAAAGCAACAGTTAGAAAAATGTCTATTTCATTAGACATGAGTGTGAAATCTTTATAGAAAACATTTATTTTGGCAACTCCCTATTCTGATGGTGGCCCAAAAGTATCCTGACTAGACTATCCTGGTGGGAGGCAGCACCAGCTACAGTGAGGAAACTGTAGCAGACAAGCTAATGAACAAAAGGATCACCCTGGAGCATAAACTTGCAGTGTGAAACTACCTGAGCAGCTGCAAGGTCAGAAAGAAATATGCATTACCTCAAAGTACAAGACTGAAAATTTGTACTTATTTATCTAAGGATGAATAAGAGCTAGAAAACCAACAAGAGAGTTGATTTTTCCTCATGTTAATAGTGGGAATAGATGCAAGCTCACATACTAGAGTCAGGGCTCCTTCAGCCTCTCCATAATCTTTTAGATGCTCTGTGGTCACCTAAGATCCTTCATGTACTTGTAAGAACCAGTAAGCACACTTCTTTATTTGCACTGTCTCCGACAGTGCACAAAAATCTGTGATTTCAATGCTGAAGAGAATGTCCAAGGCATAATAAGCCAGAGTCAGTTTACTTGATGCACAAAGGGACTTTCCCAAACAGGAAATGTGTTTAGGGTAGGTCATGTATGTTTGGATGGGTGTGAGGAAGAGGATGCATGGTACACTCTAATTGTATGGAAAAAAGGAAGAAAAGCATTGGAACCCCACTGCAAACCCTGAAGCCCTTCCATTGGAGATTTTGCCACAGTGATCAACTTCTTTCCCTCTTCTAAACTCCCATCTCAAAATTTCCAGAGATTCATGCTATTCCTACTTCTCTGAAGGTTTCCAGAGCCACCTGCAATACAACTCAGGAGGACTGTATAGCAAAAAGGAGTCTGTTGTGCCTGAGCTGTGCAAAAGGAAAGCACCTACAGTAGTTCGTCACGGTCATATTCTTCCAAGAAGGACTAACCTCCATGGAACTGAGAACATTTCATCCTAAAACTGAATTTTAAGATACGTGAATCTAGTCTCCTTGAACTTCCTGCACAACTGTATTTGAACTAGAAATTGTTTTTCTTGGACAAATCCAATAAATTACAAAATCCTTATTTATCCAACAACAAAATCTTTAACAATACAGCGAAGAGTTCACTGTCAAGACACTTGTCTGCCAGGGATTTTTGTGCACTCCATCCAAAAAAAGAAATATTTATCTCATTTGTGAATTTCACACATCAAGTTAATGTCTGTAAAGTTTCCAAAATATTCAAATACACTATGAAATATAACAATCTGGCGAGTGTTACATGGAAATAAAAATCAATCATCACAATAAAGTTCTCAGTTTAAATTCTTTATTTTGATTTTTTTTTCTTACAACCCTTCTTAAGTAGTTCTGCAAATCAAGTAAGTCCATACACTCCCATAAAAATCTTTTAAAACTATGATTTGAAGGGGATTTTTGGAGAAAGAGATTACTTAACATACATAGGTGAGCACAGTTTTGTTGGGGAGTCAACAGTGTGGGTTTTGTAAAGGGAAATTCTGCTTTATTAACCTATTGGAATTGCAGAAGGATAGCAATGCCTATGTGAATTAATCCTGACTGGATTTTCAAATGGCCTATGACAAGATTCCACACAAAGTGTTATAAAGAAATTCCATTGCTGTGGGGTTGAATAAGAAATAATTTTAGCAACGGGGGAGAGATACAGGAGAGGAAAAAATGGTAGTTCTTAGGGTGACTTTCAGGATGAAAAAATTGCAAGAATAAGATGCATCTTTGGGTTGTCCAAGGATTGGTACTGGTTACAGCTGTATATCACTTCCCTTTTAGACACTTGGAAAAGTGAGGCACCTGGAATCTTCAAGATGCAGGTCATACCAGGCTCTTTAAGGTTCTTTAGTCAGATGCTGTGTCTGTGGCAAAGAACTCTAGAAGCGCCTCAGGGATGTGGTAGGTGTAAAGTTGTGCTGGGGAGGAACAACACAGGACTGACACTTAAACTGAAGAACAAAATCTCTGAGTCACCCTTGAAAGTTCTCTGAAGTCATCAGCTCAGTGTGCAACAGTACTTGAGAATAAAGTTTGGCTTCTTCAAGAAGGTCACTGAGGACAAGGTCATCTATTTGTTCCTGTAACAAATACTGACACACACATTTCTTGAGTGCTATATGTCATTCCCCTCTTTGAATCTCAAGGGGAAGATAGAAGACAGAAAAAGAAAACCAACTATGATCCAGGAGGTGAATTGGCTGGCAATCCACAGAGATTATAAACAGAGATTTGAAGGGCTGAGAAGTTCTTCAGTTTTGACAGGAAAAGACTGTAGAAGGCAATGACTGAATTAAAGGAACTAAAAAACATTTGTCTCTTTCAGTGAGCTAATGTATTGTTATCCTCAGCTTATGTCAGAAAAATTTCAACCACAAAGCGAAAACTTTCACTATCTTCCTGCTACCTACTGGTACTTTCATTTTTAGAGGTATGGATCAGACAAGGCTACTTTCCATGAAGAAGCATCAAATCTAACCAAGATTTGAGAGGAACGATAGATTGTTCTCAATATCATTTATTTCATTTAAATGCATACAGAAACCTGCCCATTAAAGAGACTCAAATTTTTTTTTTAAAACACCTCACTAACTTCTTGGGTATAAGGCCAACAACTGAAGCATTGTGAGAATTAAATCAATACTTTTTAAAAGGAAACTTTTAAAACTTAAAATCCTTAGAATTGTAATATTCAGAGGAAGGGGGAGGAGGAATGACATACCTAAAAAATTTATATTAGTACCTAATACCACACACATTTGCCAATGCACAGATATTCATTATGCATAACTTTGCCAGATTGGTGCAATGCATGTGACAAATAAGTTTCAGAGATGGTTTTATGGATGAACAAGTAGAGTAATCACCTGGCATGCCAAGGCCAGAAGAAATCACCCCAGAAAGCCAACATAATTAGTAGCACGAGCTATCGAATATATGGGTGGGAGCAGGGAGGGAACCATGCTTCAGCCTGTCTGGAGCCTTGGTGTTACTAAAGCCAGTTTCAAAGTTCACACCCTCCTTCTTCTCCTGCATCAGAATAGCTGTCCTGCTGCTGTAAACAAAATGAAAATTTATCCAATAAAAGTTTTACAAACACAATGTGGTAATCATCTACTGGAAAGAATTAGCAGAATATTCAGAAAAGGAGAAGAAAAAATTTCTCACTAATAGCAGGTTAGCACTCTACAGAAACAAAACTGGACAGTTTTGAAGGATTTGTCAGTCAGCCGGAAGGATTTGCCAGTACTAGTGTCACAGTCTGAAATAGGCACTTGTTGCTTCTTTGGAATTTTTCTTGAATAATGGATTAATTTTTTAATTTGACAGTGCAGAGGTAAACAACATAGCACTTCTATTCAGAAGGTGATTTGTGTATTTAAAAAAAAATAAAGATTTCTTTTACAGGTTAGGTTTTTTTCCCTTGGTGAGAAGCATATGTAACAGTTTTACTGTAGACTACTGTGTGTTCTCTGTAAATGGTTTAAAAAGCTGAATGAATAGAAAAAGATTCAAAGACCATTTATGTCTGAGGATTCCCATACTGTCTTGTCTTTAACTAAGACCTAAACATTAGACAAGAAAAGAGAAAAGACAGTCAAACTTCTTGCACCTTCTTATTGGATACCAGAGTTACTGGAAGTCATCATGAAGGAATATAAAATTCCACCATAACATAAAATATGCTGTATTTTAAAGATCTTTCACCATAATCCACCTGCATGCAATTTTTGTAAGACTTGTTAAATATTTAATAGGACTTTGGAGCACCATGATGTATAAAATCAGAGGGAGGCTTGTTAAATGCTTCTAAAGATTGGTAGCATTTTATTAAGAGAGAGTAACCAAAGGCAAGTGGACACAATGAGAAGGACTTACTGAAATATTATGCTCAGGTCTAACTCACTTTTTCTCTCAAACAAGGAAAAAAATGCTAAAAATGAAAATAAAAATCACCAAACAACTCTGAACATCATAATGGGATAAAGACTGCTGTCTGACTGATCTTTATACCCTTGATATTTTTCCAGTCCTTGTGAGAACAGTATCTAAACCAAAAAAGCCGCACCTCTCTATTTCTGCTTAGGTTAAATAAAGTAATTTTATTTTTTGTGCGTAACAAATCCTCAAAGAGCCACCAGCATGTTGAAATGATTTTCAGCAGGTATTGACAACATGAATCCAGTCCAGCGCTTAACTGTATGTATATACTGCTGTTAACATTCCAGGAGTGTTTTAAACATTTACTATAATTCTGTAATGAAAGCTTTAAAGGCAATATTCTATGAAGACCGTAAGTACACAGGTAGTTACTGAACTAAACTGGTAACACCTTGAAAATTTGGTCTGTGTATGAAATTTAGCATTGCTATCTCATTGGACTACCAGTGAACAAGATGTTAATTTCTACAAAGTTAATGTCTATAATGTTCAAGTTCAGTTAAGAAATTTATGTTATGGTTGTAAATCCACTGACAAAATCTTGATTTATCTGCTTAAATCTCTGAAATGCCTTTTATTTCCTCAGAGTTATGATTAAGTTGTTTCTTCACATTATGTCCTTGAAACGCTTGCTCATCTGTGTGATGCAGGAATGATCATTTTGCCTGAAGACACATTACATGGGATAAATCCACTTATGCTGTCCTACAAGAACAACAGTTCAATGAAGTAAACATATTGTCAAAATATGACAAGCTGTTAATTCCTGTATTGCATAAAAAGTTTGCTTTCATTCAAGACCTGTGTTCATTCAGCCTATATACTAGCATTTGTAAATCAAATTTTTACTTAAAAAAAACAAGAGAAAAAGAATCTGTTACCCAACACTCCACGTTGTTTTAAAACTTTGTGATTCAAAATACATGAGACAGTAAAGACCCTGTATCAGTATTATTACTCTTATTATCCTGAAATTTCAAGCAGATTTCAGTTCTTATTCACTAAGATAGCTGAAGAAATCTCAGACAAAAGAGCTGATATATTCTCCCAGCACTCAATTCATAGGAATCCATCATCACTGAGGAACATGTCTGTGTTTGCTCCCAGTGTTTCTGATTTCTTGTGGACTCTGAATGACTATTTTAATTTATCAGTTTCTCATTTACTTTAAGTCAGCCTAAGACCTCATTAGAAACTGAGTATTAGTAAGTTGTGGCCAACTTCAATTTCAAACAGAGTATGTCTGGAGGCAGGACAAGTTTTGTTCCAGATTCTATAAATGCAAATATTTCCATCAGATATATGCCAGCTGAAAAATAATTTACTATGAAAACAGAATCTGAAGTAGAAGGCAGACAACTGTGATGTTCAGGAAATCCCATTTAACTTTAGTAATATGAGAAACAAATAAGGAAGATGACAACGTAAAGAAACTAAATATTTAAAAGAAAGGCAAAAAGAGAACTCCACCAAACACATAACCTGTATCTAGAATGATATATATATATACTGTAATGAAATGTCAAAAAATATAGTAGGTGGTTTTTTCCCAGGATTATCAACTGTGCCTTGCTGATAAATAGCTGAACTGGTTAGACGCCTCTCTTCTATATTTGGAAAAAAAAACAAATTTAAAAAAAAACATGTGGAGACATCAGATGCAGAACCTCAGAACCTTTTACCTTTCTCCTACAGCAGAGAAAATTTTTAAAGCAGTGCTACTTTCTCTTTGATGTTTTTCTCATGCCTTTTTCAATGTTACCAGTCCACTAATTATCACCATATGTTAGTATTGTTTGCTTTTTCTAACTGTGCATTTTGAACAGAATGGTTTGCTTTATAGCAGGTGTATGCCTCTACTTTTTTCAAAATATTTCCTCATGCCTCACTCAGTTCAGGCAGAAGATCAGTTCATTGTCTTTCACCTACTTTGTGCCACTTCCTCTCACAGAATGAACTTCTATTTCTGTTTTGGAGTCTTGAGGAAAAGAACATCAGCTGAATGTAGACTCCACTTTGAATGGCAGTCGTCCACCTTTCCTTCTTCACAGGAAGTTGCTATTTTTGTTTCATGAAGGCTGGCATTTGCCACCACTGGCAGCACTGTGTAACCTAGAGAAAGCTTTGTGTTTGCTCTTCCACTAGTATTTTAGGAGCTAATATCACTGCGAAGTCACATGCAATGTACCAGATGTTTGTTTAATACAAAATAAGTAGGTTTTAACTCAGCATGTGAACATTTTATACAGAGATTGCTCAGCAATGGCTGAGAAAAGGCAGCGTGTTCGGTGGTTTTTATTTTGAAATCCTGTTTCTCTATGTCTTTCCTAAGTCATTTCTCTATTGATAGGCATTAATCAGTACTTAAAATTGGTAGATTAACAACAGGTAGGCCAAGGTGGTCAGAGGATGAGGTTTAGCACCTTGAACAGCACCAGGGGAAAAAAAAAAAACCCTTTGAAATTCAGGGGATTAGTCAGCATGAAGGAAATGCCTGAACATTGTCTGTTTTCCAGGAGGCATCTGAACATGCTGAAAGCTGAGATCCCTAGGTCTCATTTTAAATCACGTAAAAAAAAGTCTAATTTAGAGAATTTATCTGTGCAATTCAGAAATAGAAAAGGAGCTCAGAGAAGTGTCCAGCTTACTTCTGTTTCCAGAGGGTTGGTCTAAGAGCATAGACCTTTAGTAGAGCAGCAGGATGCACAAACATTCTGGTTTTATTGTAAAAAAAAATCTGAGTTTTGACAGGTCTATAATTTTCAAGTGCTAACAACTATGTTTCAAGTTCCACTTGAACTTGAAACTATTTTCTCCTTATAAAATGAGTTCTGGCATGCCTTTACATGTCCCATACCCTTAGATTTCCTATCAAAAGCTGCATGGCTAAACATGGCTAAACTTCCTTAATAGACTTCAACCTGAAAAGCAAGAAGTTTCTTAACCACTAAACATGACTTACGAAATTCAGGTCTCTGATCTAATACCCTTAAGGCAACTCCGGTGCGATATTCATACTCAGGCTAGTAACCAGGGCAGAACAGTGATCCAGACTAACAATTTACAGTCCTGGTTATTTTAGACACCTTCAGTTCAAATATCAGGTGCTTGTATGAAGATACTTCAAGTCATGTAAGCAAGTTCAGAAATTCTTCTACTGCTAGGGCTGACATAAACCCATATGAACATTGACATGCACAGTTGTAGTGCACCCAGACAGGGTCCCTGAAAAACTGAAGGGGTGACCTTGCTGTGAAAACTGGCCATTTATTCTGGCATTGTTTCGTTTATACTTCAGCAAATCACCTGGCTCTTTGAGGATCTGTATTCTTAAACACTCAAATACTCAGTGGTGACGGATCTTGTCAAGTGACCTCTGGAAATGAAAAATGATTATTTATACTCAGCACTGGTAAGACCACACCTGGAGTCCCCTGTCTGCTTCTGGGTACTCCAACACAAAAGAGAGCTGGGACTATTCAGCTTGGATAAGATTTATGGGAAATCTCATCTGTGAGTATAAATGCCTGAAGGAAAAAGGATTGAGCCTGGCTCTTTTTGGTGGTGCTCAGTTACAGGTCAAAATGTAAAAGGCACAAATTGAAACTTGGGAGGATCTCTCTGAAAGTAAGGATGCACCCTGTGAGGGTGACTGGGAACCAGAACAGATAGCCCAGAGAAGTTGTGGAGTCACTTGCCCTATTTCTAGGTGACATGATTTCTAGAGGTCCCTTCAAACTTCAGCCACTATGTGATTCTGTGATATCAACCAAATATCCTGTATCCACATGCTTGGACAGAGAGTGGAGTTCTCGCTACAAACTCCATCAGTTTTCAGATGTGTTATTAGCTCTTCATCTCAAGCTATTTTACTATTAAGAAAAGACATGTTAAACTGATTTTGAGCTCATGGATCATAGGATTTTTAGAAAACTTTCTTAAAAGAGCCATGACAACATATTTTGAAACACAACTATTTCACATATTAATGTCTTCCCAAAAGAATTCCACAAGGTCTGCAAATAGCCAGGTTAATTGGTTACACAAGAGATTTAATTACCCCTCTCCCCCCAAAAAAAACCCACCCAAACCAGTATGCTCCTTTATTTTTAAATACCCTAATAAAAATATTTACAAAAACCAAACTCTATGCACTCCCAAAACTATAGAATAGAAAACAAACCGTTTTTTATTTTGCCAACTGACATCCCTCTTTCCCCCTTTTATTACACATTATGTATACAAACTTGGGATGATTTTAAATGATCTAAGTTTCCCTTGCATCAGTTCCAGAGTACTAAGTGAACAATTCTCTAGAGGAGGTCTGAACTGAACATCTGCAAACTGTTGCAAAAATAGCCAATGCTAGAAAGAGCTCTGAGAAATTTAAGCTAATGAAAGCTGGTAGTTTGCATGGACTGGTAGAACTCGAACAAATTCCATATAAATAGTGCAGTCAGAATTACAATGCTGCACAAAAATCTATTTTTGAAGAGAAGCATCTAGTAAAAAGTGCTTCTGAAGATTTGGTTTGCCTTATTTAGTCAGGCCAAACAGCTCCATTAATGAGATTACATGTGGAAGGAAAAAAATGGGCATGGATAAGGTGAAGGAGTTTTGCTGTACCATTTGGAGGACTTTGTAATTCTTAGTTCTCTATTTCTTGTATATTTTAGTCAAGGTGTAAACATCTGTGCCTCTTGAAAGCCAGCTGGAATAAATCAGTCTCTGTAAGCAGGGACGCTGAATGAGTCTCAGTGACAACTCGCATTAGGTAATACAAGATAGCTGTTTACAACACACTATCCTAGACAAATATTCCATTTCCAAATATCACCTAAATTCCCTTACATTTTTTTTTTCATGCCACAATGACACAGTCCTTGATCTACTCAGAAGTACTCAATTCTGTCATTATAGTCTTTGTTCTTAGAGAGATGGAAGTCCCTTCTTGCAGCTCCAATTCCTTCAATTACTTTTATATGAGTTTCTATATTAGAATATTTGCTATACAACACTGATCTATCTTCCCATTCTAAACATGGATAAAACTCTTTCAAACTCTGTAAATGTTAACTGGGAAGGAAAGATACCTTTCAAGAGCAACCATTGCAACAAGTTTGAAAAGGACAGTTGCTCTAAAAGTAATTTTGAACTCTTTGAGAAAAAATCACTGCACCTTCCCACTCTCCCCCACTGATATACAGGTGAAACTAGACATGAACAAAGGTCACAGAAACATGTGTCTAGAGACAAACTGCCTTAGAAGAATCAAGAGAATTATCACTCAGATGGGGATAATTTTCCATTCCTAAAAAGGGAGTTCACAGCAGAAAGACTTGAACTAATCTCAAGAGAACAAAATGCTTAATGAGCAATAATCACACAGTTGTGCTACCTTCTTCACACTTGTGTTGGATACCCAAAACTCTTTTTTGTTAGTCCAGATATGTGCTTTACATTTGCTTACCCATCAAGAAAAAGAAAGTACTCTAGGAATAAGCTAAGGAAAACCTCATTTTTTCCGGCTTTTCCAAAAGCTTAATAAGTCACAGCAGCATTTTTTTCTAAATTATAATGAGATTAGGGGCATGCAGAGATATTTGAATTTCACAGCTCATTCCTAGGATGGTAAGGGGATATGAGGGGATGTTTCAAGCACCTGGGTTAAATTTCCAGTCTTGAAGCTCAAAACACAAAAGATGGCACCAATCAGTCCTTAGTGTGCTTCAGCACTAGACTGTCTCCCCTTTGTTGCTCCATTGGTATCAGGAATAGTAAAACTGTGTTACAGTAAACTAACCCTTTCTTATTTGTTCCAAAAGAACTTCTCCTCAAGGGATTTACCTATCATATAAAGTAAACATGGAGGAACTATTAACTTGTTCAACTATTGTTTCAACAACACCCTAGGAAATTACTTTTCTGCAGCATTTTCTTGAAGCTCCCATTTCACAGATAAAAATTAGCTTTGAAGATGCTGCCTCTCCCTTCAGACTGATGAGAGAAATGGAGAGGAGTAAAATACACCCCTGGGTGCCATATTCAAAGGCCTACTTGGCTAGTATGTAGCACACCAGACAAACTTTTCCTTGGACCTGCTCTTTTTTAAATACACAAGTCATAGAGGGTAGAATCTGACATAGACCTCCAGAAATTAAAGCACCAGACTACAGCTACTAAAAGATTATTTCACACACGTGCAAATCAGCAAGAATCCTGCCTTAGGTGTTTTGAGATGACATCAACTTCATGGATAAAGACCACTTTGTTTATCATAGTGAGTATTACAAAAAAACAAGATGAGCTGAATGTGTTTCATTCCAAAGGCAAAACTAAGATGTATTTTCTACACAGCAGTACAATACTTCTAAAAGCAAGTGAGAAAAATCCTGGTCTGTTTTGCAGTGAAAGGGGAAATGGACACGAGAGTAAAGCCTGCATGATTCAGCACCTTCCCTTTTGGGGCTTAAACTGGGAAGTCAGTTTTATGTGCAGTTGCTTTTCCAGCTGTTGAAATGCACTTGAAATATTTTTCCCTCCACCTCCAAAGTACTGAGCCACTCTAAACACATTTAATATTTCATTTGCTTTTGCTCAAGCACGAAAGCTTGCTGCAGAAATTGTTTATAATTCACTCATGAAGCCAGGTGTGGAAGTCCAAGCCAGCTCAGCACAGCCAGATGATCCCCCCACTAACTGGTAGTAACCTTTATACCTCACAGAAGCTAATTTAAGCCAAAGGCCACAAGCCCTTAACGTAAGTTTCCCTAGAGCAACACACAGTTTGTTCTAATTGCTAAAGAGAGAGAAGGGATAAAACTACAGGAAATAGTAAAGACAAGTGGTAGAACTGTTCACATGCACAAAAAGGACAGATAGAAGTAGACTATACATGATAATTGTACTCAGAGGACAAATATTAGTGTCTTTGTACTGATCACGAAACACTGAATTAATTTACCTGATTTTCTTGTGCTGAATAAAAGCATTCCTGAGCAAGTTTTCACCAGGGATGGATAAAGAACAATATTGCAAATCTTTCATTTAGTTTTTTAGAATTGCACCAAAATTGTATTCCCTGAGAAAAGCATTGCATTGGGGGTTTTTCAAGTAAAAATTATATACTGTGTGGTAGCATAAGAGAATCACTGAACAAATCAGATCCAGACATCACCCAAAACCTCATCTGAAATTTCTTAGAAGTAACAAATTCACAATGGACTTGTAAGCCTATAGAGACTATTGGAATTGACTTGTGATGAGTTAAGTTGTCTGCATTGAAATGAGGATCCACAGGTCTGCCTCTTGAAAAGAATGTTGCAGCCAGTTCACTTTATTCCTCATTTCTCTTTTCTTTTAAGAAAGCAAAGCTTGGTATCCAGCTGCACATTCCCAAGAAAACGGAGATCGATATAATTATTCTCACTTTTTTCCCAATGGCTTGCCTAGCACATAATGGAAAAGGGTTGGCCATTTTTCCAGATGCTGACCATGAATGTGGTGTTTGTACATAATATGTTCCTCATTTTACTTTTTTAAAAAGAAAAAAAAATAGGGAAAATAAAACCAGTTTTAAAATATGAACCAAAACAATCCCAAACAAGCAAACCCCAAACCCTAGAAGATAATGAAACAGAGATGTATGTAAATAGTTTGGTCGTGGATGAACCTGGATGGAAATTAGAGTAGAGCCTGGCTCGCAATCAGAACACCCACTTGACAAAAGAGGTTTACAACAGCCAAACAATCCACTTAACAGTAAGAGGCATGTTGTAAAAGAGGAGTTTTTGTTATGTGGCAGCCAAACTTTTCAGCAAAACATCTCTGAAACAAGGGCACACGCTGCAAAGGACTTCCATATATCTTCCCTAAGAGGCTAAACAACTCTTAAAGATATTAAAACAGCTCTAATTAAAAAATCAAAATGCATTTTCCAAAGAAAAAATTTTTTCATTTTATGTATATAGAAGATGAAACAAATTAGTCATTTACCATGTGATTTTTTTTTCAGAGTAAAAGTATGTGCAACATAGGTATAATAACTAGGCAACTATAGAGAGAAGAACATCATGTTAAGAGACACTGATAATTGCAGCACATGGTCTGCAGAGAGTTCTCTCTGTCAGTTGCAGAAAAAATTATTTGTAAAGCAGTACTCAGACACAATTGATACTGAAAGAAGTCCTTGGAGCTAATCAATACTGATGTGACACCCTGCCAGGCTCTTGAGTGGCATTAAAACAGTGGAAAAAATAAGCAGTCTTCAAGGATTTGGCCCAACAGTTCTACAATAACAACTCAGTTGAAAAGCATCCTACCCCAAATCAGACATTAACCCTGTATTTCAGTACCATACAGCAAAGTGTGCTCTCTTTTCTGAGCAAATGTTACATTAACTTGTAGTTCATATTTCACATTGTCAGCTCTTCAGAGCTAACATAAAAATGTCTGCTTATTACCATTTATTCCAATTAGCTTTGGAAAAGTAGAAGGAAAATAGAGTCTTTCTTCTTTCATATCCTGACATTTGCTATTCTTTCCTTAGATGAAAAATAATGACATTCCTGTCACTGCCCAAATGTTACTGAAGGCAATAACCAGGTATACAAAACCATTATTACCAGCCATTAGCTGTGATTGACTTTGAAACTCAACAGTTTGCAGAGATGTAGCAAAAAAAGGGCAATTTTTTTGTGTTTTACATCAGAAAACTAACCATTGCAGGTTATAAAGACCTCTGAATAACTCACTGTACAAAGACACACAAACCCCCCCCTCCGCCCCCCCGGTTTTGCAGCAGAAGAGCAGTTCCTGTTTAGTGAACTTTTAATACCAACTATTTTCAACTTCAAGGAGAGGTCTACAGAGAGATCAGATAAAATGCCAGTGGTACATCTCTCTACACTTTACTTACACACATTTAAAGCATCAGCTTTAACTGCTCCTCTAAAATTTACTTCTGTAATACTCTTTCACTGTTATTCTTTTAATAATTCTTTAACGGCACTTGAAACCTGCCAGGATCCACATCATGCAGTTTCTGACAGAGGTGTGGGAAGAGGCATTCTCTCTACATTTAAGTGACGTGGGTCTGGAAGCCAGAACAACCCAAGGAATTCAGTGTTTCTGCTCAACTCTTTTATGTATTCCAGAAACAGCAGCAGGCACATGCTATCTTTTTTAATAGCAGTGAATAAAATTGCAAATTAACAGGCAGCACTGAAACAGCATTTTAAGTGGGCTGAAACATCAGAAGTTTACAAGCAGGGCTGCAACCACTGCACAACTCTTGATCTAGGTATTTGGCTACTGAAGATTTCCCTAGAGGAATGCCCAGGCAGGATAGGAGAGAGATTTAGAACATCAAGACATTCAGACAGCTGAGATTATTCTGGAGGTTAGCATAATATCTTTCTTTCCCCTCTCCCTATTTCTGTAAGAATGCATAAGCTTTGCTAACACTTGGGTTATTCAGACTTTTATACTATGTTTCCTTCAGGTTAATGTTGTTTAGCGCTTGCAAACCAAACCTCTTCAGGTAGGTTTCTTGATAAATTTAATTATATTTGACAGTTATATAGAAATTTAAGAGTGAAGCCTACTTCATATTTGAAGTAACAAAAAGCAAGATATGGGCCAATCCATTTGAAGGAGATATTTTAAACTGGGATACTCAAAATGGAAGCAAGAAACAAAGAAATACAAAATAAAAATTAAACCTTTTGATACCAAAACAAGCAAATAATCCAAACAATTAAAGCAGAGGCACCCCCATTAAATACTTGTGCAACAGAGATCTTCAATTATAAAGCTCACATGGGACTGGCAGAGTAATTTGTTAGAAACTTAAACCTGGCAGTTACTCCTCTCATGGTTCCTGATGGAGTTTTTTAGGGTTTTGGAGTTTTTTTTTTTTTCCCAAAACATTATGAGCTACATTCTTCCTTCACCAATTCATAAAAAAAAATTACCACGAATACTATGAATATACAAGCAAACTTGTTTGGCATTTACTTGGGTTGAGTTTCGGTTTTTTAATTAATTTGTGTATTTACAAATACCCGTACATGATTTTTTCTTTACAAATAAAGATATAGTCAACTTTTGTAAGTAATGTTTCCATCAAATCAGTTTTCTCCTTTGTGATTACAGACTCTTTTCAAAAAAACAGGTACTATGCATAATCTAAGACAGCCATTTCAGAATATTAATATAAGGCTCAGTCAGGCAAGACCGGTATTTCTGTAAGAAATATTTTCTGGTTATGATTTTGCTAATCTAAAATTGTTCCATCAGGAGAGGAAATGCCTCCCTGCAGGGTTTGTGTTTTAATTGTTTTAATTTTTCCCTCTCAGTAGAAATGACAATTTTGCTTTTTCAGATGCAGAATTTACATTGACTTCAATGAAAATGTCTTTCAATGCCACCCTGCCCCAGCCAAAGCAGTCACTTAAGAGACAGTAAAAAAACAAGTGCAAGTATAAGCTTGTTTTCATCTCACCTCTGATTTCAGATCTTTGGATCTGTGCCTTTCTATGGCTTAATTATGTACATTTTGAAGAAATATGGGCTTTTTTCCCCTATTAATTTAACATCTGCTGCTGTAATTTGAAAATCTCCAGTTCTTGGATTAAAAGAGATAATAACCAGCTCTTCCTATTCATGCACTCTCAAGCTCTCAGACAAATGAGTTATGGTACAACCTACTGCTCACCAACTCCTCATCAAGAAAGATGATAAAAATGCCCACATGAAACAAACCTACTAAAATGTGGAGGCGGATGAGCCTGCCAAGCCTCTGCCCTGGAGGGATGTCCCTTGAATGGAATATGATAAGCTCATCTCAACCCTCCACGGGAGAGATACCCTAGATGAGGTTGTCCTCCCTGGTCATAGCGAGTACCCACAATGCTCTGATACACCCATGTAGATTCTTTCTAACCCTTTGGTCTTTCCCCTTTCTTACCACCCTGACTTTCCCCCAGAAAACCCCAGTTTCTGCCCATTTCAGGAGGGAGCTGTTGTCCCTGGCCCCCTTTGCAGGGTGCTGGACAATAAAGGCTTCCCCTGTGGAATGACCACATGACACTCCTGTCTCTCTGTCTCTGGCGCAGCCTGGGATCACCTCACAGGGCAGAGCTGAAATCACTGCTGAGAACTGATCACCTGCAGCCACAGGCTGTGCCCACCTTGCTGAGGCTGCCGGCGGCTGGAGGACTGCCCGAGACCCTGGAAGGTTACCTCTTGTGACACCTCTCTCTGGGAAGATTGCAGCATTCCGAGTCGGACCACAGATCCCTCAGCCATTCTCACTAAAATACATGGCCAGTGTCTTTCTGAGTGGTTGATAGGTTCTAAATTGCTTTTTTCACTGCGCAAGGTCTAATCGGTCTTTGGTCATTTTGATATATCTGCCTGTTTGGCAGTTACATTGCAGAACATTTACTTCTTCAAAGAATAAAACCAAAAGTTGTAACAACAAAATCAAAATTCATCTTTCAGGCAGGTGCAAGCATCACAAACCAGTTCCTGTGCACAAAACAGTCACAAGGTATAGTGTCTCAAAATCTTCCAAGAAAGTGACTTAAACAACATATTTTTCCCGTTCTACAGCTACAGGTGCAATTTACAGGTGCAATCCAAGGTGCCCTTTTCCTCAAGCATTTTCCTCTACAGGTGTAATTTAAACCATGGAACAACAGGGTTTGAAATGTTTCTACCCCCCATGCCTGGATTTCTTACCTTTTCCTTTCTCTCGCTCTTTTTTTTTTTTTACTCATTCCACCTTGCTCTTTGTACTTGTTAGAACCAAAGACAAAAGGAGTTGAGCTGTCCCGAGTTCCTCCACTATTTTTCTCTATATACACTTGCCTGCATGTCATTTGTTCCCCTGACAACCATCATGGAGAACACACAGGGAATGCCAGACCCCCATGTGTCTGGGGAGCTTAGAAGTACTAGGATGGGTACACAGCTAAAGCACAAAGAGATGAAGAATTGTTGAAGGACGCTTTTATGTAAATCATAGCTCCCAGTTATGGACACAAAGCTCTTCATTAGGGATGAAAGAAGGAAGAGGTCAGAAGAAGGAGAGCAGACACTATTGATGAATAAAGGCATCCATCTTTCCCAGAGGTTTCCTTTCAAACTGTGCTGTCTGACTCAGCTGGAAAAAAATCACAATTAATATAAAGATCTAGCTCTCTAAAAATCTTTTCTACTACCTAGTTTTCAGACACCTCTATTTATGAAATGAAACATTGTCTTTAGTTGCACTAAGATTTATGCTAGGTATTTTAAGCCATCTCTACTTTTTAATTATTCTAAAAATTGAAAAGGAAAGTTGCATATTTCAGATGACCCTATCACTTCAAGAGCTTTTCTCTTTTGTTATTCCATGTGCCTTCCAAACCAAAACTACCAGCAGAATATGACACTACAATCTAACAGACATCCTTACACAAGAAGTATTCCTTAGAAAAATCTGCAAAAGCACCCACATACCCACAAGGGATTGCTGCAAGGTTGTGTGCTTGTGCTACTCCTGTTTATGATGTGAGAAAGGTAGGTGTATAAAAATGCTGTACACGATTTTGAGAGCATATACTGCCAAAGCATTAGCAACAAGTATTAGCGATGCTAATCTTGATTCTCAGATTCAATCTGTGTGTTAGGCTGGACATGCAGATTGGTCAGGCAGAATGAGCATTAGAGGCATCACCTACAAGAATGTTTTGCAACTGTTGGCCAAATGAAAGCACAGGTGGCTTCCAATAGGGGACTACATATTGCATCACAGCACGTTCCTCACTTTAGAAAAACATAGTTACATTAGGAGGACACAAGAAGAACATAATGAATACACCAGGAGCACTTACAGATAATTTCCGCTGGCTTCTGCCAGTTCCAAGAAAACACAGTTTAAGTTATGTGCTCGTATACCTCAGTCTTCATTTCCTCATAAAGCATTTGCTGAACTCATTATCCTAGGAAATCACATCATGTTAACCCATAACCTTAAACATCTTCATTTGTGCAAAATTTCTGTTAAATTTACAGTTATTATGTGTAAGCATAAAAAGATCATACTTCTTCATCAAGAATCAAATGCCTTTGCAGGGCAATTTTTTATTCTGAAGGGAACATATTTTCAAGACACAGAGGGCACAGCTTCATTGGAAAGGTATTTTATGCTTATTCAAGTGATCAGTTAACCAACATAAACTTGTTTCTTCTTTATGAAGATTAAGCATTAGCATTGCTTATTTTTGACTTTTACAGTTATTGTACATTACAACATGCAGAAATGCAAATCCTGGTCAAATCTGTTGAAATTTTTTGAACTATCAATGGAAAGAAGTGATTTTTTTTTTCCAAGCACTGTGGGGTTTCATATGTAATAGAAATCCCACAGATCAGTGTTTTAAATCTCTCTCTCTCTGTATGCTTACTATCAAAGAAGACATATGAAAGATGGCCAAACAAAAAAAATTACTCAGAACAGAGAATGTGTAAATTATAGACTAGGAAATGCTGCTGTATGCTTTTTTTCTTTACTATAGTTGTGTATTAATCATACATTTATGTAGGAGTCACATTATAGCTAAGCATGAAAAAAATCTTTTTGTGATTTTCACTGTTTATTATTGTCCCAAAAAGATCAAACAAATACAGTAATTACTAGCTATAGATCACTTTTAAGAGTAGTGTGCCACTTTGTCTACAGATTTGCTCTTGTTTAATTTTATCTAAAATATACTTTCATATCAAAATTTTCTCCTCTCTCATGGAATATAAATTATTTTCAGATTTTTTACATTTTCAATTTAGATAGTCTTAACATTGCTAATGAAAATATTTATCCAATTCCTGAAAACTTGACTACTTGAGAAAAGAACTGAAGCTGATGAATGAACATGTCATCTTGTCCTTTTCCTTTTTGGAGAAGAAAACTCATCTTCCAGCCATTGTCTCACTGTGTTTTCCATAGTGAGACAAATACTTTGCCAACAAATACTTCTTTAGTATTTGTTAATATTAAATAACAAATCTTAAGTCTTTAGGTTTAAGAATTATATGCTGTCTGAGACTTTAATTCCTTTGATTTCTCTGTGCTAGAGACAGTTCAAGCAACAGTTCCTAAAACAAGATTCTCTCACTTTGCACTATATCTTTTTGTTTAAAGTTACTTGGTACTACTCATATAGAGAAGAAACATGCAATTCTCTGGATTTCCAACCACTTATATTTGGGCCTGCCTCAAATTTATAGATAGTTGTTTTTTGATAAACTTCAGGAAAAAATATATTAATTTATGTATTAATTTTTCTATATTAAACTTTAGGAAAAAAATAATTTAACATATCACTCAGCTTGAGAGTGCACAAATGTAGATTGTGGGCATTTTTGCAGGATTTAGGAATAGCTAGAGAAGAAAGAGGGACACGGCTTCAATTGTTGACCTTAATTGTAGTACCTAAAGGGGGCTTATGAGACAGCTCAAGAGGGATCTTTTCACAAGGTACAAAGTGATAGGACAAGAGTGAATGGCTTCAAGCTGAAGAAGAGTAGGTTTAGATTAGATATTAGGAAGCACTTCTTTACTGCGATAGTGGTCAGGCACTGGAACGAGTATTCCAGACAGTTTGTGGACTCACCATCCCTGGAGGTTGGGCAGGAATCTGCTAGGACCACAGAATACTGTGGAGTTGGAAGGGTCTCACAACGACCATTGAGTCCACCTCTTAACAGAATGGCCCTTACAGGGAGTGAACCTGCAACCTTGGCTTTATAAGCACCATACACTAATCAAGAGGTTTTCAAGACCAGGCTGGATGGGATTACCTGGTCTAGAAGAAGGTTCTCTGCCCACAGCAAGGGAATTGGAACTAGGCAATATTTAAGGTCTCTTCCAACCTAAACCATTCTATGATTCTACAAATTGCTTTCTCTGTCAGTCACATATCTGATCATACAAATAATACATTTTCCATAATGGAGTGCTATAGACAGAAAAATGATGGAAGCTATATACTTCATCTGGTTGGTATGATATACTTAAACTTACAAGATATACTTCAACTTATATACTTCAACTGGCTGGTAGGGAAAACAATTCTGACTTTCTTTGCCTGATGTGGAGGTTAGAATTATGATCAAGGAAAGCTCCTCTAGCTTCATCCTTTGAGAGATCCTCCTGTACCTGCCACAATTCTGGTATTTCTCATTTCCTATAAATAGCCTTGGTGACTATCTGATTCTTTGAAATTGCCATGAAAATGAAAGCAATAAGATATTGACACAGTTAGTGCCATTGTATTCCATTCCAATTATTTCCCTTAATGTCTTGACTATTTATTTCTTTCTTCCTGACTCACCCTTCTCCACAATAGGAAAGAATTCAAGTAAGAGTAGATGACTGATTTTAGTACAAAGCTTCATTTTATGTTTTTTGTTGTTTTTTTTTTTTTTCCACAAAACAGAACTGGTACAAACATGAAAATATTTGTGTGTAAAGCTGTAATGGCTCTTAACATATCTAAACAGGATTGGTTAAAACCAGCTTATTGAAACTTCAACGAAAAAGAAAAGCACTTTAGAGCAAAGCTTTTCAGAACATATTTACAATTTCTTTCTATGTTTGAGTTTGTTTCAACCCCATACCTTATCAGGTAAATTTTCAATTTGCTTTTGCAAAAAATAAGATTCCAATCTCCAGTCTTCTTTCTTTTATAGAGGACACACTATCTGGAATTGGCTAGCCAATGATACCTTAGCCACTTACCACAAATCATCCCATTTGCTGATGACAGTATCAACTTCAAATCATGCAACAATAATTCTTTTTTTCTTTAACAAAGTAAAAGAAATTTACTATTCCAAGAACAATTTTCCAAGTGAATGTGTAGAAATCTGTTGCCTTTCAGATAAACTGAAATGTTTGTCACACACTGTAATGCCACCTCTAACGGCTGAAGTAAGAAATAGAGTAATTTTCTATACCATTCAACAGCTGTGATCCATCCCTATAATATAACTGTTTCCTTGGAACTTACACACCACAATTATGCATAGATAGATAGAGCAGATAGGGATTCTGGTCTTAGGCTATGAAATCTGGGTCAGGAAGCTTAATGGTTTAGGTGTTACTCCTTGAAGATTTTCAGCTAAACCATAGAGGAAATACAAACATTATTTGGGGTATTATTCATGCACTCATGTAGATCTATGTAGTAGACTACTAAGGCTTACATCTTCTGAAGTATCCATTTGCTTGAAGCAAGCTATTAAAAAAGTCTAAAACTTTAATCATACATATTGATTTCTGTAAACACAACAAGCAAGTAGTGCCAAAGATAAAATGACCACTCTGTGTGCATCCTGTTCAACCCTTGATTTCTACTGATAGCTTCTGTATGTTTCCCTTGGCTGTTCCCTAACTGAAGTAAAAATATCTTGCTTGTCGCACAAATTCTTCCTTTATGCAGAAAAGCTCTCAGACAGTTTTCAGTGATGCCAAAGACATCCTATAATTAGGCTAGGAGGGAAAGGACAGTCGACAGACAGACAGACAGGAACCTAGTTTAGGTTCTCCTTTATTTTTGTACTCAAGTTTGGTAAAAAAGCAACAGTGCCAAGCTGTAGTTTTTCCACAGCTACATACATGTCTGTCATGCTTCAGCTCAGGCAAATTCAACCTCAGTGGCCAGGGATTATTTTTTACCACCACCACAGAGGTAATTATAAAACAAACTCACTCTGGTATGCACCAGACTCATATTATCAGGTATTTCCCAGTTCACACACAAAAAAATGTAGGTTAATTACTGTTACATACAAAAATCACAAATTCTTAGAGCACAAGGCACTTAGTGAACATTTCTCATTTCTCATTTTATAGGTCAAAGTGTTCTCTGCACTGAGAAGTACTGCACACCGAAGCACTGATGTGCGAAGAAAGTAAAGCTGAGCTTGGCCACCACGCAGCAAAAAGGTCAAAAGCTGCATTTAGCCACTACTCAATAACCAGATGAAAGCTCAGATTTCATCCAGCACATACAAGCTTTTCTTATTATACACATTCCTTTATTACATGTTCTCCTTTTTTTAAGTATGTCTTAGATCTACTAACATACATTTTTATTTCATGCAGACAAGAAAGATCCCATCAGTCGAATTAAGAATCTAGTATTTCAAGACAGCAGACTAGAACCAACTTTATTCACCTATAACTGAAAAGACACTTATGACCACAGAAGACTTTTCATATTGCAATGAATTTTTGTTAAATCCAAATGACTTCACATTATCTGTAAAATTAATTAACAGCCTCCCCCCACTAGCATGGCAATTTAAATAAAACAAAATTTTATTTTTTTTTATTTTAACTCACATTTGCTCACATTTGACAGAACACTTCCACAAGCCCAGCTTTCATCCTAGTATAAGAACTGAATTATGGTCTTGTCCAGGGACCAGGAAAGCAATGACTAGGAGATAAATAATCTTCATAATTAAGCTGTTTTTCTCAGCAGGTTTTAAACTTTGTTTTGCGCTAACTAATAACACTGTTTAAGGTATACATCATTCAAACTAAAGAAACAACCCATCTCAGTATATGTTTTCACTTCTACTGATATCTAAACTGCATCTCACAGCAGTGAATGTCTGCCAAGTACAAAAGGTATCATTTTTAAGTGCTACCTGACTCATACGTATTTTACATACCAGATAAATTGTTCTTTATATCCATAAGCAGTTGAAGAGATTTTGTTCTCTAGTTAAGAGATCCTATATATGTGATTTTGTCAACATCAGTGTCACTTGAGATAACAATTGTTATCAGTGTCACTGATAACAATTGTTAGCAAAGACATTTGCATACATGCATGCTACTTTCCATTTAAAATGTACCAGACATAATAAATCCACCTTCTCCTGCCAGAGGATGCCTTAAAGGTTTAGAGATATTTGTTGCAATATCATACATTCAAGGCACCAATGAGACCACTTAACTCAATCCTGACATCTGTATTTCAAAACAGGTGTACAAATTGAAAGATTCACAACAAATTGCACAATTAATTAACAAAATATTTTGCCTCATGATATTTTCCCTCAGAAACCTAGTTTTGTAAGTGAAATAAAGATAGATTGCTTAAATTCAGTTATAAATATCTACTTAAGTTTCAATAGTAGAATGCTCTCTGAATTGACAAAAAAATCATAACAATATCTGATACCCATAAACAGAAGCCTGGCCACTGTGGTTTGGAAATTACTGGAAAATATTTCTATTATTTTATAAACTCTAACTGAATTTCATAATTTGTTTACCTATGTAACAGAGTTGAACAACTTTTAAAAACAGGATAAAAATATGATTTTTCACTTGTATAATTTCAAAATAGTTAAATTTTGTTAATTTTTCATAAGTAACTGAGAGTTCAAAACAAAAGGTTATTGCAAAATAGAACAATCACATTTGTTCCAAAATTTTGAAATATGCTTTGAACTTGACTGAAAATTCATAAACACTGAATTTTACTTGTTTCAGTTTTGATGAATGTATATCTTCTCACAAGAAAAAATAAAAAACACCAAAATCACTGTTCAAAAATTCCCAAGTAATCACAACCACCCAAACTGAAAACACATGGTGCTTTCTGGTGAAGAGCATCTGAAAAGAATATTCAGAAGCAAAGGTTATGTTTTCTTTCCTGCAAGCCAGGCAGAAACAAAACTGAAACATCAGCTCAGAAATTAGTTCCTTGGCTGAGCCATGCCACTGAACTCTATGGTGCTTATAATATGGAAGAGAATTTGCCATACACAGAAACATCTCAGCATACTCAAGCATGCTTTACACCACTGTTACCTCATGGCTGCACTCCAGAGAGAAAAGGCTTTGGCTGTCAGAGCATAACTGTAAATCTTTTTGACAAGCTTCTGAAGGATTTTACCTAAATGTCTTCAAAATCTATTAATCTGGCTTTATCTCTCAAAATTTCTACAGAATTCAAGGAGAAAGAGGAGGAAGTGTTGAAGAGAAGGAATTGTCTTGGATGACCTATATTTTTAACAGCAAGAAGTAACTGTCTGTCTGGAGCTGTGTGTGGAGATGAAAACATTGTTCCAACATTAACAGTCAGTCATCACAGCTTCAGTCTAGCTAAGTTGGAATAGCCATGAAATTTTCAGAAAGACTCTTTAACACAGGTTCTAGATGCTCACCAAGTGTTCCAGGCATTTTACCTGAAATTCTATTTCATGCAAAATCCTTTCAACATTATCTGATACATTTTTTTAATCTTGTGCATCACTATGAAATGTACCAGAAATCTGCCCACATTTTTTACACATACACAGGTCTGTAAAGTTTCACACAGAAGTCAATATTAGCAGAAATATCCTGTTCAATTTCTAATATAGGTAGATACAACAAACCAGATCTCAGTATTATTCACCCCAAGCATTCCAAAACTACATTTCATGTCTCCAGGAGTGTTGATGTAAAATTACCATTATATTCTTTCTTTTTTCCTCACCTTTGGCACTGAAATTCACGTATTTGTTATTTTCTCCATAATCAGTACAACTCAAAATAATTTTTTTCCAAGTGAAAGGTGAAAATCTCAAACCCACACACTTCCACATGGGGAAGCTTAAAAAATCCCAGAAAGCAACCAAAACTTCAATATTACAAAAAAGACTGATCACCATGTTTGCAGTATCATGACTACACACTGTTAAACAGACATTGCTCTCCACAGAGCAGAGAGATGATTTTTTTTCTTATAAAAAGCAGAATAAAAATTTCAAAGCTTTGAATATATGTCTGTCCTGCCCTTGAGGTCCTTAAGGGAACATATTAATATAAATTTTAAAAAATAGCATTATCAGAGATGTTTTCTAAGATATTCTAATACTGTAAATCACAATAATTTTGTTCATGTACGCTGCATTATGCTGCATTATCACCAGCAGATGATGTAATTCTTTCTTGTTCTCCAAATGCTTTGCACTGAGGTCATTATAATTTCTTTAAACTATTATTTCATTCTGGTTTCTCTCCTCAGAAGACTGCATGGAGACTACCAATAATCCATCCATTCCATGTGAAAAATGCAACACAAAACAAACGTTAACATTGTGCTACCCATCTTTCAAGAGTCAGAGATGCAACATAGCTAAAATCCCAGCAATCTTAATTATATTTCCCAATCTTTACATATTCATATGCATAAGAGATCACACTACAATCTTTAGCTCTAGGAATTTCACTTGCTTTTTCTTAAAATACTGAACTTCAGTACCATGTATGATCATGCATGGTTCCATGCTTGTGAAACATCTTGAGTCCACAGAGAGCACTTCTATACACAGGACATGCTATTCAAATAGAGTATGTTAACTCTAGCTTCACTTCTGGAACTTCAAAGCGTTTCTAAAAATGCTGACAAAAATATATGTAAATTCCATTTCTGCATCTTTTTGCCTGAGCAAAATAGAACTGCCCACCAGTTCTATTGTTAAACTTCTTATTTTGAACTTATTGCCTAGCCTAGCCTAGATCTCTACTGCCAATGAGAGTAAGACTGCCACACAACACTTGGTATCTTGCCAGTACTTCACTCTGACCTGTGCAGACAAAAATATGTTAATATAACTTTCATACTATCCGTGCAGATTAGGCATAAGTTTCTGTGGTTATGACTAAAGCTGAAGGGCTTTATAATGTAATTACAGAGAAATAACATAATGGTATATAAGGCAGGAGCCACAGAATGCCAAAAAAATTTTTCTTTAAAAGGTTGGGATTTTTTTGTTTAATTATTAAGTATCAAATTCCCCTCTATCATACAATCAAGAATCTATGGAGGTCGAACTCTTTTTAGTGGTGCCCAGGGACAGGACAATGGGCAATGGTCACAAATGGAAACACAGAAAGTTTCAGGAAAACTTCTATAGTGGAGGGGCAACAGAGAACTGGAACAGGTTACCCAAAGACATTCTAGAATCTTCTTCTCTCCCAGTATTCAAAACTCACCTGGACATGATTCTATACAACCTGCAATAGGTGAATCTGCTTTAGCAAAGGTTTTGGACTAGATGATCTTCACAGGTCACCTCCAAATTCCTATCATTCTGTGACTCTGTTATTAAAAACTCTTAATGGCTTAGGTTGATAATTGCTTTACTGTCTCTCAATTTTCTCATTTTACAGGCCTCATCCATCTCTGCCATTGTTGTCATATAACATTCTCACACATCAGCTCTGCAGACAGAGCAAAGAAAAGCCCTCAGGTAATCAATTGCAATGGGAGATCAAACTCTGCTTCTATTTGTAGCTGCGTAGGAGAAGAATATAGCTCACTTTTAGTCCTTAGCCCTTAATTCCTGTAAATGTCCCTGATTTACTTTAAAAACCTCATGCAGAAAGAACTGTAAATTATCAACACATTACTCACTATAAATGGCCCTTTGCACCTTTGGTGGGGTTGTTTGTGGAAGCCATGCAAAAGCTGCTTTGTTTGGGGGCTGCTCCTTTTGCTGGTTGCTTAGGAGTGTGAGACAGTGTGCTGGTTGCTCGTTTTGCACTGATTGACATTTAGTGAGCAGGAAAAAAGCCACCCATGGAAATTATTTTTCTGAAAGAGCTGGTAAGAATCTCCTCCATGCCTGACAAAAACAATCAGTGACTAGTTTTGAATACCAACACTTTGTTAAACCACTAGGAAGCTGAACATGCCACTGTGAACACACATGTTAAAAACGAAACAAACCATGCAAAAGCCCTTTTTTCTTCCAGCCTGGGAACAGGTAACAGGCCCAGCTTGGCCTCCTCTGCACAGCCGGGCTGGGCCGGGCCCAGCAGGCCCTGCCAAGGGGTCAGGCCCCTTCCTGGGGAGTCTGCTGGGCCCTGTCCCGGCTGAGCTGGGCCCCAGCGACTGTTAACATCCTGCCGCCAGGGCGGTTCCCACCCCACCTCCAGCGTGGGCCTGGCGGGGCTGGGCTGGACTGGGTCCTGTCTCTGCTGCAGTGCTGGCTGGGACAGAGCCTCGCGATCTTGGAATAGCCCCAGTGTGGCCTGAAATCCATCACCCGTGAGTGCTTCGGCCACCACCCAGTGGAAACCATCATGACCTCTGCAGGGTCCAGGCAAGATGTTAACTCTTTCTTTGCACAGACGAAACTTGTAGGACATTGATCCTCTCTCAAGTGAGTGAAGAGGACAGAGTGAAGACACATAGAGAGACAACATGAAGACACCAAGGTCAGTGGAAAAGGAGTTGAGTCCCAGATGGGAGGAGAATGAGAAGATGCTTTAGCCTTAGGCTGAAATTCTTTTGCAAGGCCATGGCGACGGACTAGAATATCCCTTTAATTCATGAAAGCAGTATGGGGAGATTGAGTGTTCAAACTGCAGATATGAGCAAAGGTATTTGTGCTGAAGCAAGTAAATGTTGAAGTAGCTGTGATCTCATGAGGAGCTTGGACAGAGAGAAGAAGATGAAAGTGATGAAGACTCTCTGCCTCCAGGGAAGAAGAAGACCTCTGTTCCTAGAGATGATCTCAGAGATGGATGAAGAGAACCTTTGCTTTTGAACAGTTCATCCTTAAAATAGTACCCATGAATTTGACATGGCCCATGAATGCAGCTGTGGGAAGGCTGCATGAGATAGGAGATTTCTGGGTGGATGCTATTTGTGAGAATTAAAGCCATGAGAAAACTATTTTCTTGTGGAGAAGTCTCCATGACATTGCAAAAGAGATTCCTCTCCCAAGGTGAACTGATAAAAGACTATTTTAGAAGTGGTCAACTGACCTAAGTCCTAAGGTTTTGTCTCTGTATGTCTTTTCTTTCAGTGCAAAAGAAAAGAAGGTTGTGTTGGAAGTAGAAGTGTTCTGAAAGTTTTATTCTGATTCTTATTAATTTTTTCCGTCTTCTTGTAGTTTTGTTAATAAAGTGTTCTTTATACCTTTTAAAGTTTTGAGCCTGCTTTGCTTTTCTTCTAATCCTATCTCACAGCAGAAAAGGAATAAATAATTCTAGTGGATGCATTGGTGTTTAGCCAGCACTCAACCCATCACATTATTTGGTGTGCTGGCCAGGAAGTTGAAAATTGGCAAACTAAAACCACTACAGGCAGGGAAGTTGACTACAGACCAGAGCTCCTAAAAGTCTGAAAGCTTTCAAGGAAACTACACACTAAACACAGATCACAGCCATCATCTAATCCCAAGAAACAAATGTACATACATATATATATTTGTGTGTGTGTGTGTACGTATTTTGCTTTTGTTTTACCTTTAAATAAAAGTGCTGCTACCACCACTGCAGAGGTACTATAAATGTCAAACACACAGACAGATTGAAAGAATATTAATTATACGCATAAAACAATTTGCCACTAAGGGACATGGAGATCCATTGGCACAAAGTGCTAAAATCCCTGCATGCGTGTATAAAATTGCTCGGTTTTCATTATTTTCTAAAGTCAGAAATCAAAACTCCAGGTTTGAGGGATTGCTGTTTCCACCAGTCTTTAGACTCTTATGCTCTAGTGAGATGGCAAACTGACTGAAAACTACTCTCTCTCAAATCATTAAGGATTTGTCATAAATTATTTACAGGAAAATGCAAAGCAAGGCTCTAAGATTTGAGACAACCTGTTGCTGATGTTCTCAAAAAGTCTCCTTCCAAAGTACTTGAATGCTGTGTTTTGCTTTGTAGCCTCCTGGGTGGCAATCAAGGAAGTCCACAGCTTAGTAGGCTAACTGTGGTCATTAATACCATTTCTTTGCTCATCAGCATCCGCCGCAAAAAAACTGAACAGGTTTTCAGAAAATAGCTCAATTTAATCTACCTGTTACACAGACAAAGTGACACCTATTTACCTTAACAACACAGCCTGCCCCAGCTCTCCACACTTTGCTTAAATAGCACTTGAAATATAGGGATGGTGTGCATCTACAGTGTGCACGGTGGAACTTCAACCATGGGATGGCAATACATGTAATGAAACAAGAATTATGGTTAAGTTAGTTAAAGGTTCTATCAACTTATTGCTAGATGCTGTCACACACATTATTTATTGTTGTATCATCACATCATAAAAGGATTAGCTCATCTCTGCATTAACACTTGAAAATTACAGCTTACTTCTTTCCACCCCTTGTGCACTTCTCATAAAGGCTATTTTCGGATGGCACTGGTATTTTAGATGGCAAAACTGTGAAGTAACATTGGGTTTGAGCACATCCTCTACCTCAATGGCAAGTATTCAGAAATAAAATCAAGATATTTAAGTTGTGGTGGACTGCACTGAAAAAATGAAGTATTTCAAAATAGAACTATATTTTACAGTTGTAACATAGATTTTTGGCCAATTTTCTCCTGAAAACTTTACAAAACCAAAAGGCCAGTCTTGGTACTTAACCTGGGAAAGTCTCTGGTCATAAGCTAAGACCCAGCACAGACTACATCTGACCACAATCTCACAAATTCAGAAATCTGATCACACAAAACTTAGAACTGTTGATGCACTGTCAACCTGTAACCTTGTGAGAATTCTTTAAGATGCCTTTAGTTAAACTACATACTTATTCACAGGTTCCTTGCCTAATTTACTACACAGACAACTGCAGAAGCAACTTTGTTTATAACTTGCCTCTACATCTGTGACAAAATCAGAACATCAACGAGGTCTTAGAAAATTGTGAGTATTACCAGAAGAGCTATTATTTCTAAAAGATAAAGATTTAAATCTGCTAACATCCCTGATCACAAGCATATGTCACACATTTTCCTCAAATTTTAAACAAACAGAATATAAATAGAAAGTCACTGTCTACGTGATTTAACATAATCCACCTTACTCTCATATTGTTGTGGATAATGCTACCACAAAAATGGTGAAGCAACCTTAGAAGGTGTATTGCTATGATAAACAAACAGAAGAATTTATATTCCTTTGTAACTGAAAAGAGCTGAACATGATGAAAGTAACCCCGGACAGCAATAATAAACTGCTAAAATGTAAGCTTTCCAGACCACTATCTTGTGCTATAAAAAAAAGAAAACCTTGCAGAGGCAAGATTAGTATCTTGCATTGAAGGCACTTCTCAAAGTGCTGCTTTGGTAAAAAAGAGTGGATGTAAGAGAACCCACTGATTCACAGGGAAGTTCAAATTCTCAGGTCTTACTTGTCTTCAGTAAAGAAGTAGGTTTTCCTACTCAGGAAATCTGGTGGAGACTCAACTCTGAGTATCAAAAATGTGGAGCTAATACTGAAATGCTTTCCAGCATGTAAGTTACTGAGTCAGTTTTTAATTGCCACATACGCACACTGTCACCTTCACTCTAGAATCAAACCCAGGAACTGTTAAGTGTGGAACAGATTTGAAATAATATTAAAACTTTCCAGAACTAGATATAGAATTTTTTAATTGATTTTCAAAAGCTTTTCTTGAAGACGGAAGATTTCTGTGTTATTCTGTGTTGTTATTATTAACAGAACCTTTTGAAAAATATGCTTGGGGGCTATAACTGAACCAAGACCAAGAAACAAGTCCATGGCCAACTGTTTCCTGAAATATAAGTAAAGGATGACAGGTGTATATGAATAGATAAAATTAATTCTTCAGAGCTCATGGAATTCCCCTTTTTACAGGGGAATTTCGTGGTGATAGATGACCTCTGGGTTCTTTATCCATCAAAAACTTTAACATGGACAGCAACGATGAGGCTCAGGAAGATTTTTCTAACTTAAAGAGGTCATTATGTATGTAAAAGGAGTACGAGGTATCTGAGTGCTTCACTTTGTACTGCATGGGTGGGCAACATCAGCAGCCTTGAAAAATGCTTCATATCTAAGCATAATCTATTTATCCACACCACTATTCTTCCTCATGAATTTATCAGTTTTGACTGGTTTATAATTCAGCACTTCAGGAGGTAACTGAAAAGCTGGTCACAGGGAATGAAGATTGGGCATCACTGTTGTTAGATCCTTGAAAATAAAAGTTTTAATAGAGGTCTGGTAGCAGATCTGATGGGATTCTCAGTTTCAAATATATCACATGTGACCTTTGATGTCCCATTGCATGTCTGAGAGATGTATTTCAGCACTGCGTTAAGAATATTTCAGATTAATCTTGCTCTTCATTATAAGATTACAGAATATGAGAAGGACCTTCTTGAGACCCATCTTTGCAAATGAAAAAGTAAAAAAAGGTAAATAGATCCTGTTGAAGCTACAGGAGAGTTCAAGATGAAATTCTGCATCTCCTGAGTGGCATCAGTGGCAGACACTGTGGACATTGCTGTGGTAGCACAGGTAAAACTAAAACTAGAAAAATTCTTACATCAATTCTTACATTTGATTTCTTTGTGGTCAGAGCTGTCTTTTTAAATTAGTTCTTAGTTTTATTTGTCCAGCCTTGGAAATGGAAAAACTAATTCAAACTTTACACTGAACAAGTGAGAAGCAAGACATAGTCATTCAAAAGTATTACTATTACAGACACCTGCAGAAATAGAATACAAAAAATTCTCATCTAAAACTCAAGAAAACAAGTTTTACTTAAAGTATTTCCCTGTGGTTTACAGGCTTTAAATATTTTCCTGTGGCTTAAAGGCTTGAAGGTAAATGTTTACAAGTATAATTGGCCTACCAGATAGAAAGAGCCTGTTGCAGAACAGTAAGCAAATACAGAATATTTTTTTACAAGTAGAAAGGAAACTGCATCTTGCTTCATGTGGTGGTACTAGTTGTATATTGCGAGCAGAGCATTTTCAGTAAGTCCACCTAGTGATCAAGATTACATCTTACCATCTGGGCACTGTCCTTTAATGATACCTTTACAGATTAGAAACACACCTACTCTAGTGTTTACTGTGAAACTCCTACATTTGTTGGCAAATTTTACAATACATATAGTTTGTTTTTCTGTATCACTGAACACTATAATTCTGTCAGTAGCAATGTTACCAGGAGATTACTTTAGCTTAGTCTTTCCTGCACACTTAGTCTGACCTTCCCAGCCTATCACCCATTCCCAACAAAAGGAAAAGAATGGATCTGGCATTTTGAGGGACCAGATCCTACCCAAGAGAGATGCAGACAGCAGAGAGTCAGACAGCTCTGCAGACAAAGACATAAGCCTTTTAGCAGTTCTAAAGTAAGACCCATTCCTAAACAGTGCGTACCAGTCTACTTCCAGCACAGGCACATCACCACACTTGTAAGTTATTTCAAAGACTACCAACTTCCTCCTGCCTCAGTGAGGTTGGAGATCCAGCTTTTGAGATGAGTTAGGTTGTTCCTCTCAAAACAGCAATGTCTGAATGCAGTCATCTTGTTCCTCCTGTTCCAATTTGTCTTGCTGAAAGACTGTTTCTCAGGTAAATGCTTTCACAAAACTTCTGCTGAGATATTGATATGCTAGGCACCCTACTGAAGCAGTTAGTCATTTTAGATTTCCATATTTACCTCAAGGAAAAAGTCTGGAATATGGACACAAAGTCCAGTAAAGCAAAGACTGGGGCTCAGAGAAGGCAGTGCCAGGGCGAAAGGGCTATTAACTTTTACCGTATTTTTCAGATTTGAAGGAGTTTTTCTTTCTAAAATAGGTCATGTAAAAGGTGTCAACTGAGCACCACTTCACTATCTATAATGGTAAATTATAAATATATTATTTTCTCACAATAAGTTATAACAAGGATGCCACGTATTCTACTGTTTTTTCTTAAATGCTTATCATCAGAAAAATAAAAAAGGTATTTTAAGATAGCAATTTGTTCATAAAGCACTATGGCTGTTCAAGCACAAGTATGTCATCGTTCAAAAAAAATAGATCAAATAATTACATATGATTATGAATGCTTTAAATGGACACACTAAAACAAGTGCAGCAAAAGGAATTAATTGTAAAGGATTATTTCTTTTACTCTTTTCTAGTATTAGTGTTTAGAAGGTAGGCAATAAAAGACAGTATATTTATATTTATATAAATGGTTGCTTCTCTGGAGATTAAAACTATAAAAAATTTACAGTATCATTTTTATATGTAATATAAATCTATCATGTTTCTCTCACACTTTTTATGTATAAATACAAGAAAATAATGTAGACATTATACTGCATAATTCATATTTGGATACAGGAGCCATTAAAGGAAATAGTTACAAGCAGTCACTTCTAAAATATGCTCAGGTGGAAGAAAAAAATTATCTCAAAACTGAGATTGACAGATCATAGAATTAGGGAACTTCATCTCAGTTCTTGAATTAATGCATTTTGTTCTTCATCATTGGGATATCTCTACAGATGAGGAAACATCACCACCTGGTCAGAGGTAATGAAGGTGTTAACCATTCTGCTGAGTAATGGAACAATAATTTATAATAATGTAGGGACAAGATTTCTTATGTGCAGTCATGACATTTTTTTCAATGCTAGATCTAAAGTTGCTATTCCTCTATATTCCTTTATTAAAGATAGCCCATAAACTACTAGGAGGTTAAATCTGAAATAGCTCATTTAGACACTCTTTCTGAAAGGAGATTTTAAATTAGTCTTAAAAAATTCAAAAAGGAGCAAATTTTCTTTTTCAATAATCTGTTGAGAGTTTTTTGTCCTTACCAACTTTGTCTTACCAAAGATGTTTTTGTCCTCACCAATATTAACCTTCTTTAAAAAAAGCTGAAATCTCATTGCTGTCTTTAAATTTAAATTTAGGTTTAGCTAACATGAAAGACACAATAGATGCATAAATTTTAGATACTCAGATTTAGAATCTGAAGAACCCATTTCTTACTAACAGATGACTAGTTATTAAGCCCTGCTGTTAATAGTTTCAGAGAACCAGCTGTACACAATTAATTATGAAACAGATCAGAGCTGTGCTCTATCTTTAAAACTAAATGCTTGTTCAGAGACTGACTGCATTTGTTGGCACTAGGGAAATTAATCACTTTTTAACATGTCCTACATATTTTTTTCATTTTGAGTGTAATCTAGTTTTTGGAGTATATAAAACCAGAACATGTATAAAAGATGATTGTCTGCTATCCTACCCACTATGGTCTTGTCAGTTTTATTCTTTCCCTCTTGAGTTTTTATCCATTTTGCTAAAATATGTACAGATCAGTTTTAAGACAGCATATGAAAGTAATACTCTCAAATGGTACAAAACTGTAATGTCAAACACAATGTATTCCTCTTGCTTCTTGATTTAGTGAGCATTACCAGGGAAGGTGTAGTCACACATTTTACTCGTCCCCAAATTCCTTCCTGTGTCTTGGGAGCAAATGTCAGCTTCATACCTTGCTACAAATTATACTGCAAGCTACAGTGCTACAAAACTAGTTGAGAACAGACAAAATTAGGCTACTATTTAGTCAAAATTAGACTATCCACCAGCTTCCCTGGAAGTAAAAGATGCTGTTCAGAATACAATGCATACAGTTATGCAGAAAGAGATAGCTTTTCTAAAACTCTAATACCTGTGATTCTCCTGGTTGTATAGAAAGATAAAAACTACTCCTTAATCACATGAATATTGTATCTTAATTAACAAACAGTGTCTGTTACATAGTTCAAAATTGTAAAAGAATGGGAAAGAGTAAGAATCAGGACCAACTTTTAAAAAAAATCATCATGAGAATATATCTTCCGTTTGCCACAGGTTTCATTTTTTTGTTCTCTTTCACAAAGGACCAATGTTATTTTTAACTGTGAATGTGTCCTGGGTTGATGGTGCCTCCTATCCCAATCGTTCAGCTTTATCTCTATGTACTGCACTGTTATGTCTGACAGCTGCCCCCCCCTCCCTCGGTGGGGTGTTTTGCCGCGGTGGGGCTACTTGTTCTTTTGCTTTGGTTGCTAGCTCAGCTTGGCTGCAGGCTTTGCTTTGCTTTGCTTTACTGCTAGCTTTGCTTTACTTTGCTGCTGGCTTTGGTTTTTTTTGCTTTTGCTTTTGTTTTTTTCCCCTTTGCTGGTTTTCGTTGCTTTCCTTCTTTTTTCTCTCCCCTCCCCCCCCCACCCCCCCCCCCCGAAGATCATTGGACTGGCTCCGGACCTGACCTGGGAATATCTGGGGGTCCTTGATGCCTGAGAAAGAAGCTCTGCGCCCTCCCCTCACAGCAACTGCTTGAGTATTTTTCTTTTCCCTTGTGTTGGGGAGTGTCTTTGTTTATTTGTCAATAAATAGGTTTTTTCCACTTCTCCTCCATGAAATTCCTTCTCAAACCCAGAGCTGTGGGGGGTAAAGGGGTGGTGGAGGTTTGTTTTCTGGGGGGCTCCTTCTGGAGACCTTCCCTTAATTTGTCCTAAACTAGGACAGAATGTTACCACTTTATTAGCACATAATGATTAGATGTTGGTACTAACGTCACCACTCACAAGACTGAATAAGAAGAAATCACAAAGCTAATGAAGCAAGACTTTAAATAAAACCCAAACAAAACAACAGCAAACAAAGAAAGAAACAAAAAACTGAAAAGTCACAGCTCTCATTTTAAAAATAACAGTTATTACCCCTCAGCTTTTAAAGAAAAATCTTTGCTGAATCATCTGTTTCATACTGCATTCCCTCATTTCTAGATTAGTCATTCTTTGCAATTTTCAGGATCCATGTGGGTAATCAAAGCCTCTTTTCAGCTGATATTTTAAACAAGTCTCAAGTCTTAGTTCATGAAATTTGTCATATGTAGCATGCAACCTGTCACTGTCTTACCTAGCAGAAAAATCACAAACATAAACCAGCTAATTTATCAAGCTTGTAATGCTTTCACAAACTATCTGTCTTTGTTCCAAACTATGTCATTCTGGAGAGTTTTCTGTATATGTTATTGAAGTCAAGGTCTGAAAGAATGCTGAATTCATAGGATGCATTTTCTTTCCTACAACACCTAACACACAGTACATTCCACCGATTAGTATTCCAAAAGGAAGGCGGACAAATGGAGCAGGAAAGGATACATTGCCAAATATCCATTCCCATCTGAGTATCTAATAAATTGGTCTCAGAAATGTCATACCAATCCCCAAGTACTTTTCATCCTGCTTATTCTATACCCATAAATTATTTTGCAAACTATTGTTTTTGTCTATAAAAAAGGGGAAAAGAAAATCAAAGAAATTTTTCACATAGTTGGTAGTTTTACTTATTAAAACTTTTGCGTGCAAAGCCTGCAGCTTTCCTGAGCCAAAAACTTAACAGCATTTTCACTGCATAGCTGGAGATAGATCTTGATGAAAATTAAAAGGTGCATAAAAACAAAAAGGAAAGGAAAATGCATGTATCAAAAAAAACAAGGTGTCACATTATCCTGGGACTTGTCTCAGTGAGACTTGTATATATCCCATATACTGCCCTAAATTAATTCCAGCATTTTTAATTTTGAATAAGGATCAGGGTTTGACAAACTCTTAGTGACATTTAGAGCTTAAGAACTGCAACAAAATTCTCACATCACACAGAACAGAGATCAGACCTCTATAAGATGTGGACAGTTAAGAGAAATTAAGAGTTTGCTTTTGGCAAACTAATATCCTTGAGATACACATTCTTGTTTAAACGTGTATTTGAGTTTGAGCTGTAGTCTAACCTGGTTGGGAAAAATCCTCTGCCACACCATAACCTTTAATACTAACTAGGAACTAAAGACAATTGTGGAATGCAGCACTGTGCTTGGAACCTCTCTATCAATAGCTCAGAGTTAAGCAAACTGCCTTTACAAATTAGAGTACTTTTCTTTTGCATCTGAAAGGCAAAGAAGTTTAAAAATGCAGTCATCCCAGCCTAAAGGCAATATATATATATATACATATATATATATATTTTTTTTTTAATTAGTGGGGCATTTATGACTCTGCTAAACTACCCTAGAGAAGGCAAAATAGTCACACCTTACCATTCCCAGTAAACATTTTGCCACACCATTTTTGATTAGCTACTGGTCTGAATGGGACAAGGTGGGTGTAATATGAGGAAAAGTTAAGGAAATGTTGGATTGAAAAGGACTTTGGCATGATTAACTGCAATAGTTGATGGATTTCTAAAGAAAAAAAAGGAAGTGGGATTACCTTAAAAAAATATTGTTAGTGTATAAATGATTCAGAGTCCTATCTGAATTGCTTTAAAGTGCCTAACCTAACCAAAAAGTTGTTTTGGAAAATACTCACATTCACTTACATTTGCAGAACTTACCAATTCTTAGTTAAAATTTTTTTGGCCTATGAAAATAAAATTTTGATCTCTTGATTTTTTTTTTGTCTTATACGTATACTCTAAGACTATTTAGATTAATTCAATTGCTTGTGTGGGACATTAATTGCAGTGTGTAAGGTAGGCTGTTACAGAACTTAGGTTGGATGACAAATTCCATTCAGATCTTTGAAAGAGTCAGGCTTCCTCAGAGCTCATATCAAACCCCTGAATAAAAGACACTTCTACACTGCTATTTTCTGATTTTCTTGTGCACATGGATGTTATAAATGATCTACCAAAAGGCAAAAAACATCTGAGCTTGATTTAACTTGTATGTCCATTTTCAACAAATTACACACGTGCAGGAGTGGACAAGAACACGTGGAACCCTTGCCAAAATATTGAAAGAAATAGTTAATTACAGGAGGTAACAAAAGACCATATGTATTATTACTTCTCTGCTGCATTCTTAACTTTCTAACTCCTGCTTGTATTGCCTTGCCTCCCTTTTGCCAATGGAGATTACATCATCTGTTAATTTGAAGTGGAACACACAGAACATCTTAAATGCCTCAGAAGGCTAGGACATGTGAACTCTTTTACTACTATCAGCAGTAAGTACTAGTTGTGCTTCACATATTAGGAAATTCTAATCAAGTACTAAATTGAAAAATCAAAGAGTAACATAAATCAGCCTATTTTATAGGCCCAGTCCAGTAGATTACACTACTGAAGGTTCATTCAGACTTTTTCTCACAATTTACTGCTAGCAGAAATCTCAGGAAATTATTCTGATTTGAATCACTAATTTTGTCAGCTTTTATTATCAGTCCTTTGATTTTATTTCATTGTGCCAAAAAATTTATTTTAGAATACTATAAAGTTTTTCACATCCATTTATTTGTCTTTTATGAAAGCCATTTTACGTACATAACTTATTTTAAGTGGGCTATTTCCCACATAACTTGTTTCAGTTCATGCTTTTTACTATGATCTAATGTGAACCCTGCTTTCTTCAACCTGTGCCAATGATTAAACCAAGTCCTTTTTCTCTACATTTTTTTCCATGATGCTATGCTTCCTGTTGTCAGTTCTGTTGCAGCTCTGAAGGGATATTTATACAAATTAGGCAAACAGAGAGGCTGCTACATTGCTAGCCAAGACTCTCAATAGTACTTCAGTTGGCCCCCAGGCATAACTTCACAGTGTTTCTCCCACCTATTGACACCTTTGAAATTAATTTTCTGGAGTGATATTAATTACATTGCATGGGTCTGCTCACCATATGGGCAACCTCACTTCTTGATGAAAAATGGCATATGCTAGCTATGTAATCAAAAGGTAGCAGTACAGATCCCAAGGGCTAAGGAAATTTTAGCATTTGATTTGACTGAACCATACAGTCATCACCAGAACGGATATTTGTCCTGCCAGTGTGAAGTTGCTATTCCACATAAATCCAAGAGATCATCATCAGCTATAGCCAGACTTTTCAGAGAAGAGATTCGACAGACCTTGCCTAGTCAAGGGAGAAAAAAACCTCAGGGAACTACACTTTCATTCATATCAGGTGACAGCAAACAGGCTACTCAGTGTCTTACTAAGAAATGGCTCTTCAGCCAGTAATGCTGAACTACCTGGTAGCTGAAGTTGTAAATTATTGCGCCCTGCAAAGCACTGGAAAAGCCTGGTAATTATTTAAACTGCTTGTGACTTGGCTTTGCCAATTTTCTCTTGCCCTTTAGCTCCTGCCAGAGTTACCTGACTTGCTAATGAAGAGAAAAAAATACATTCATATATCTTTCATTCCTATTTCTTCATTTAAAGGTTCCCAATTACCTTTTGGTGCTTCCTACCAAGTTTACAATCTCTTAGACATGGTCTACACACCATGTTTTTATGAACTGCTACTGTCCTTGGAATTTCTTTCCCTCTGGTATAAATAAGTTCCTACCATGGCCAGTAATCTCAGCACAGGCAAGCTCAGTCACACACTCAGCCCATGGAATGTGGTTCCTCTATCAGAATAAGATGTAGTTACACAGCTGTAACTGTCCATACCACTGTTAAAGGAGGCAACAAACTACTTCTGCTATTATTAACCTGGTGTAAGACAGACCTCAAGAAAATTAAAATAGTCTTCTCCTGAGGTTAAAAATTAATATAACCATCAACACAGCTATCCATGTGTGTAAAGGGACTACTGAAGTGGACAGTCTCCTGAAGATAATAGCAAAATTGATTCCTTCTGTTTGGAGAGTGATCTTCTCACACAGGGAAGATGGGAAGGAAAGGGAAGAAAAGGCAGAAGTCCTCCTGTACTTAATCTTAATCTTAATATTTTTTAATAAAGGGATTTGAAATATCAGGATTATCTTGACCAATAACTGCTTGCACTGTTCAAGTCATAGCAAGTGGATACGAAGAAGAATGCAACATTTCACTTTTGCCCAGAGCAAAGTAGTCAAAAGGCAAGGCTCTTCAGACAGACCTTTAAACATAATGTTTTTGATAATACAATTTTAGCAGGTTAAAACATGATTTTAATAAGCATGAGAACTGAATACTATTCAGAATTTAGACATAAGAACTTTTTTTTAATTACTGAATCTGATTTGAGACTTTAAACTGAGTGCGAGTTAAGAGCCTTTCCTTTCTGAGGAACTAAGACAACAGATAAAATGTATTCATGATTATAGCTCATGCCAAGCTAGTTCAAAAATTTCAGAATACTTTTTTTCTCCACCAGAAAAAAAAAAAAAAAAAACAAAACCAAACCCAAACATGCTTATTTGAAATTTAAACACAGCAAGTTGAGACTTGAATAACTAGCCAGATTTGGATTCCTGTTATACATGCAAAGCAGCTCAGTGCCCTCTCCACCAGAGTGCAGCCACCCAAGATGCCACTGGGCAACAGATTTAGAGTGGTTAATCACAAAGATGCCAGAAGTTAATCTATACATGCTAAATTAAGAAGGCAGTATTCCTAGGATTACCATATACTGAAGAAATTAAAAGAGATACTTTCAGAAAATAATTCATATGTTGCAGAAAGTGCATAAACCCACATGCCTCTGACAGAATGGGGAGACTAAAAAATACTTCTGTTTGAGAATCAACCAAAATGAATGACCTTTCTATCACAGTTTCCTTCTTCAGCAACAAAAAAACATACCATAAGATTTTGCAATAGCAATTATGTGACAGCTTATAAATGAAGTGCAGGGGAAAGAGTCAAAATCCTTGCTGCACACATCTTTCTCATCCCTCTGGCTACTCTGTAATGGGTGCTTTTTTTATCACTGTGAAACAAGAGAACCATCCTGGATGTGGAAAACCCTCAAAACAAAAGTCTCAGTATACTAAAACTCTAGAATTTATAGAAAATGTTTTGACAGAGAGACATTAGGTAACAATTGAAAATATGTTAGATAGGAACCTCTGACCAACCCATTTTTATGAAAAACATGTAAATAAAGATGTATTTTGTTTACATTATAAGATCTTATGTACAACATAATCTCATCATTAGAGCTAGGCATTTATAGCACCCTTTAAATAAGAGTGCAAAATACACTCGAACAAAGAAAACCCATCACAGAATCACATTTACGGCTGAAATCCACAATACTCTTACACAGAACATGATACTAGTAATCACTTTTAGAAAATGCTTTTTACTGTTAAATGAAGAAGAGTATCTGTGTTATGTTATATATCATGATGCATAAAAGAGCATCTATTAAATCACTTAGTTAATTTGTGAAACACATATTGTCTCTAAAAATGCATGTGCACACACACTTCTTGGGGCTTAATCAGTATTCAATCTAAATATCTCTGAATTGCAATGAGAAGGTCAATTAAAAAAGCAAAAAAAAGTAGTCTCTTAAATTATTTATTCATAATAAACAGAAGAAGAGTAAATATAAGATTTGAATAATTTTAAAAATAAACCACCCCACATGCCCTCTTTATATGCTCTCTTGAATATCCACCATATTCAGAGTACCCAATTATACTATTATCTAGGCTCTACCAAAATTTTCAACATTTTATTGGTAAGAAATCAAAGTGTAGTGTACATTATGCATTTGTAAATGCAGAGGCAAGCAGTATATATTTTTCTGTAAACCGAAAATACCCTTTCACTGAAGACTGGGAGTGGTAACACCCTTTTACTGACGTCAGTAAAAAGGGAGAGTTAAATCATTAACAGACGTTAAAAATCGATTTGGCTACTTCTGGCAGGTGAAGTCAGATATTTTATTATGAAAATGATAAATCTTTTGGCTCTTTCGTTCAATAAATTGATTTTATGAAATAAGGAGTGATAAGAGAATTTTACAAAGTATAAACAGTATATATTATAAATAATAACACATGGCCCTAGAGCAAGTGCTCTTGTGATTGATCACAGCAGCTAAATCCCTTGAGTGGCTTACAGCATATTCACATTGGGATAATCTATTGTATAGTCCATATGTTAACTAGATAACTGCCTAGTATGGAAAATTTATAAAGCTGAGGCTAATGAGACCAGGTTTTTTTTGCTGGATTTATTTCTCACTGCAGAGATGATGTAAACTGGGAGCAGCACATGGCAGGTCTTCAAGGGAGCTAACCCTACCTAATTCAAAGATACCACTCCTGAAAAGCAAAGTATATCTCTGTTTTCACCTTCAGAGTGCAATCAGGAGAAATAAAATACAAGCCAGAAGGCACAGTTACCCTGCACATGTCAGTTTGTACTTACATCAGTACAGGTTCCAGAAGTGAACATTTTCATATTCCAGAGCACAAGGACACAGTAACTGAGCACTGGACAATACAGATTCCAAATCACTCCAGTAAGTGAATGGTCTCAACAAGAGTTACTGTTCTGGTGTCCCAAAACAGTTTGCGCAGCCCATGTAATTCAAGCAATGGTGCAAAAACACAACACCAGAAGCCCATATGGAAATGTCAATAAAAAGCAAACTTACAAGACCCTCCCAGCTATCACAGCAGTTATTTCTATGCAAACCTGTTATGGGAGCAAGCTGGTTCCAACTCCCTGGGCTGAGTCAGCACTTTGTTTTCACTTTTCAACAGTGAGTTTATGGATCTTAACTCTACTGACATTTGTTTCAGAGAAGAAAAAGAAAACTGGTCCATTAAGTTCCCAAAAGCTGCAAAGCAAAACCAGGAATGTTTGTGAGAAAATTGAAAGCAGATTGCTGGGTGGACTCAGCTGCCAGAGATCTTGGAGCTGGTAGGCCCTTCTCTTACCAGGTGTTACTACAGAAATTACTCTAAACATAGCTTGCTACTAACTCACTAGTAGCTCACAGATAATTAGGTTTGAGGAAGGAGGAAGAAAGTGCTGGCTTGGTATGCTAGCACACAAAATGAAAGCGTTACCGTGTTAATCTTCCATCACTAAATAGACTGCATGGCATCACATAAGAAGAAATTTCTCATTCGAGTGGTTCAAGATGTCCAACATACCTTATCCAGGAAGCATCACTGGTTCCCATACACCAGAACAGTGAAATAAGCTGCTGTCCCAGACAGAAAGTCTATGCTGCATTAACGGACAAGTTGTGAATTTTGGATGAAGAAAACAATATTCTTTTCCTTTTCACATTTTATCACATTACTATTTTCTTCTCTAATCTTTCAGCTATGCTGGTGCCAAATATGTTATGAGGTAATATTTGCTCCAGACAAGTCTTCAGTTCCAGTCATCCGTCAAAGGGAAAAGTCAAACAGTGCTGCTGCTTCCACACCTGTTCCTTGAACAAATCTATGGTACCATGTCTTCTTAGCACCTTACAAATGAACTAACATTTGCATGCATTGGAAAAGCAATGGAGGAGATCACACTGAAAAGTCTTCCATCCATCTTTGTCAAGAGACGGACTTGAACACAAATCTGAAGATATTAAAATAGCTCTTCCTTACCATTTTATCTAAGCCGAAGACATTCCTCATCAAGCTATCTTATGGCTGACTGAACTCTACAAATAAATGCAAGGAACTTATATGTGGTCAGTTGACAACACTATCCCTCTCTCACCTCTCCTAATATTTGGCTGCATAGTGACTTTCCAATGGTGTATGGCAGACTTTAACCAGTACTCCTTCCTCCTGCCAACTCCACTCACATAATAACATTGTACAAATAATTCTATTTCATATTTAGAACCAGTCTGGATGGGAGGGATCTTTAGAAGTCACCTAGTCCAGGGCCTCTGGGATGAGAAGGGATATCTTCAACTAAGCCAGCTTGCTCAAACCCCCTCCAACCTGCCTTTGAACATTTCAAGAGATGAGGCATCCACAACTTCTCTAGGCAATCCGTTCAATGTCTCACCAACTTTGTTGTAAAAAATTTCTTCCTTACATGTAGTCTGAATCTACGCTCTTATAGGCTAAAACCTTTACCTCTTGTCCTATCACAGCAGGCACTGCTAAAAAGTCTGTCCCCATCTTTCTTACAGGATCCTTTTAGGTACTGGAAAGCTGCTGTAACATCTCCATGGAGCCTTCACTTCTCTAGGCTGAACAACCCCAATTCTCTCAGTCTGTTTTCATAGGAGAGGTGCCCCAGCACTCTGGCTATCTTCAGAGACATCTCTCTAACAGATCCAGGTAATTCTTGTACTGAGAGCTCAGAGCTGGATGCAGTATTGAAAAGGGAGTCTCATTATGGTGAAGTAGGAGGGGCAGAATCCCCTGGCTGGCCCTGCTGCCCACACTGCTTTGGATGCAGCCCAGAACATGTTTGGCTCTCTGGGCTGTGAGTGCTCATTGCTGGGTCATGTCCAGCCTCTCACCTCCAGCACCCCCAGACCTTCACAGAAAGGCTGTTCTCAATCCCTTCATTCCCCAGACAGCATTTAACTCACATGCAGATCAGGAGAGCCTTTCAGGTTTTTCAAAAGTAGCAATGCAGAGTACATTCAGATCAAATTCAGGAAAATACAGTATTACAAGAACTGTCCTGTCCACTGTTATTTTAACAGCCCTATCCTTTCGGAAATGTATGATAATGAAAATTAAATAACCTCAATACACCTCTTTATGAATTACCTCTGCAATGTCCCAAAGAAGAAAATACCAGAATCACACATTGTTACTGCCAGACTGATTAAAAGCACTGCTTGCCAGTTTTCAAGTAAATCTGTATTTCCTTAGTCCGTAAGTCTTCCATAAAAGTGCTTGCTGGCCACTATATTACTAAATAATATTAAAATGACAACTTACAGAGAGCTCAACAACTTTGACACTTTGAAATTATGATTTAGTTTAATGTTTTAAATTATCTATTCATTTTATATTTTCTCCCAGCTAGAGGCAGGGAAAAAAAACTTCTTACAGAAATATTCTGGTTCTTTTTGATAACCAAGCTTTGTTTTACATATCCTTCAGTATCAAGCTATTTTTCATAGACATAAAATCCATCTAAATTTGCACACCATATACATATACTTTTACAGAGAAAAAAATTCTTAAGACTCACTCTGTCCTTATCAGAATTTTCAAACACTCACACATACACAAATTATATATATATGCACATTCCTTTAAAATGTGCTGTTAGGAAGGGCATGCAGTGTGTCTTATTTATTTTTCTTGAAAAAGGCCTATGTGCTAAATTCTGAACCAGTAAGGTCACAGAACATGAAGCACATGCTGCTCAGGAGCTAGACGTACCCACCATACCATACATGGTGATTTTGGCATGTTGGCTCAGTCAACTCTTAGATAAGCAAAGGCTCATGGTGGTTTCCCAGCTAACGGTCCAATAAATAGAAAAACCTTTCCCTGGAAAATGAAAGTAAGCATGCTTAAAGAATTACTGAAAACTGACAAATGTAAATAATATGTTCTTACAGTGGTTATAGTCACTTCAGGTCTAATCTAGCCTACTACTCTTCAAGTTGCTCAGTGCTTTTTAATTTCATGCACACAGTACCTGAAAACAGGAAAGTGATTGTGAAACACTGGAATCAAATGTCTCAATCTCCTTGAATGAAGTGGTGATCTTACTAAATACTGTTATCTCCTTGACTAGCTGACCTAAACAGTGCACACAATGCAGGATGGTTCCCAATAAGAAGTAACATGTGTAAACCTGCTTTTCTGCTTTCCCACCTACTTAAAATGGCATCACATACCTTAAAGGGCCGAAATATGCATCTTTGGCTAATTGCCCACATTCTGAAATGTGTACATCACTAGGTTTATCTAATTTATCCCTTTGTGGTTAAATTTATCTCCTGCTGATACAGACACCATACAGAATTCCTTATATGATCACATACTTAATATCTGGGCACTCAACATGTGGTTTTTAGCCACATGTGGTTTATGAACAGCTCTCTTGCAGTGCTACCAGCTAATTCACATGAGCAGCAGCAGACCTTCACTAACATGAGGACTACTGTATAATTCAGCTTTCAGAGAGGGTGAAAGAAAACCCCAAGCTTTTAGCCCCAGTGCTGTCACAGGACAGGGTCCTTGAGGAGTCACACACTCCCTTGCCTCTCAGCTCTGCTGACCAGGTTCTGCAATGTGTGTGCTGCTCTTAGCTACAAGAAGAGCTTACCATATAACCCTGAATTAGTGAAGCTGCCACTACCATCTCTCAGTTTAAATAACCTTATTGTAAAGAAATCCCATCTCTTGTACCATACCAAAATATTGCACCTTCCGTAAGGGGTAGATAGTATTGTTTTTGAGCAACAATATGTAATAAAAAGTAAGTAATTTTGGGTCAATATATCTGTATCTTGCATAGCTGATGTTTAAATTTCAACATAATTCTCTGTATAGCTGTAGATCCTTTGGAAAATATTCTATTGTGCAGATAAAGCAGAAGATGACATTAAAATAATAAAACCCATTTTGGTTCCTAACTGTAGAGTCCCATTTTCATTATATGTAGCAAATGTCTACAAAAGATTATGACTAATATTAATAAATTTTTCACTTATTTTTGCCTCAGATACATTAAAAAATCCAAAATCAGACACAAAACATCATCAAATCATAACAATTTGCTTATAATTTTTTGCGTCTTTTTTTTCTGTCCCTCTAGATAGTCTGTGTTTATTAATCACCGATATGCCATTCTACTGTATCTATTACTCTCTACTGTCATGTTTTCTCATGACTGCTTTTTTTGTGTATAAGCATTTATCTATGTTTCCCCTGCTATTCCTGGCTTGCTGGTGACTTTGACCCACAAATGTGCAGCTCTTTTTTCTTCTAATTACAGGACTTTAGAAACAGACAAGCCACAACCTGCTAATTGATAGCTCTCTGGGACAGGACCCATTACTAAAAAACAGAAGAAAGCAAACAGAAAACTCCCTTCTCTAAACTTCTGTGAAATTGCACCAGGATTTGGCGTGACAGTGGAGATACCAAGAACAGGAAAACTTCAGCCGAAAAATAATGTCAACATTGCAGAATTTGAGTTTTCAAACACTATTGCATTAAAATACCACAGAATTCATATCAGGATAAATCAATGATAAGTGTGATTCTTCAGTGACCATTAATTTATTTCAGGTTATGATTATTAATCCAGATGTGTTTAGGTATTTTTTATGTCTAGATTCTAACTAGAAATAGATCATAAGAAAACACTGAACAGTCCTTGAACACAACTATGACAGCTCCTGATGAAGACACCAGAAGTATTTTTTTCAACTATAAATGCATTCACTGGTAACTTGCTTTAATTAGAAAAGGAAAGATTAATGGAAGATTCGAAACGGGTTAATTTGCTGTTAGTACATTATCTGTCATGCTCCTCTTTATTGAACAAAATACAGTTAGAGAGAACACAGATATAATTAGTCAAACCACTCTAAAGAAGCTGCAAAAGACTAACAAAATTAATTATGGTATGAAAGTTTATGAACACACTAATCAAGACAGCCAGTTTCAAGAGCCTATGACAATGGATAATACAAAAGCTGAAAACAAGTAATTTACCAAAAGCAATTACCTGACATAGAAAAGACAACCACTTAGGGATACTTTCGCTTGGTAGGACTATGAGAAAAGGGCTGGATAAAACCACACAAGTGGCATATTTCAGATAAGAGACCAGTTTCAGAAAGCTGCATCATACGCTTACCACCCACGCATACACAACGCAACACCCCTGGAAATGACAGACATTTATCCTTTGTACAAAGCATCTAAGGCCAGAAATTAGTGCACTCCATGAGGAAAAACTGAACACATCATTGGCATCCCTACAACAAAGTATTTGTTAAATGGAACTTGCCAGATGATCTTGAGAAAAGGACAAGGATGATGACCTAAATATCTGGCAAGTGACTTCTGAATGAGGAAAGTGACACACAGAAGAACAAGGAAAATTATTCAAGCAAACAGTAACACTTGTACATGTAGCTCAACATCCTTCAAGCCATGGCAAACATTCAGAACTTCAGAAAAATGTGGGTGGGGGAACAAGGGGAGTTAGAAGCAAATAAGGAGAGGATGTGAATAATTCTTCCAAGATTCTATAGAAAAGTAGCCTGTCCTCCTGTTATTCTAGGTTAAGAAGGAACAAATTCCTCACTGTTTTTGTATAATTAATATAACTAAATCTTTGTATTAAACTTTGCTTTCAGCAAGACATACTCTGTTACTGTAGGAAAAATTGTTTATTTTTGCCAGAAGTCTTGAAGACCCAGGAGGTGAAAAAGAGATAGAAGCATAAAAAAACAAAGTACAGTGGTTAGAGCAATTCTGTGAACGTAAGAGACTGCCAGCATTAAACTAATCACTTTATTCTTTCTTCCTTCCTTTCTTTCTTGATCTAATGTGTAAATTGGTTGCCAAGAGAAATCCACGTCTAAAAGCAGCATCAGAATAAATAAATGTTTAGTTAAAGGCTTGGGGGTGGAGGGGAGGGAAAGGAAATACCTACCTCAAAATATTCAGGAACACCATAAAAAGTTATTTGTTTATCATATATCTGGTTACCGCTCAGCTAATTGTTTCTGTTCATACTTGCCTCAAAACTCTTTTCCAATGGGCAATATATTATTGCATGTAACTATTCAAAACATTTCCAGTGAGATTCCTGTGCCTGATCATGAATGTAGCTAGAGGAATTCATTAAGTGAAAATCCAGGGTTATCCTCTATTTTGTTTTCATTACTTCCTCCAAGCCATCACTTCACAGATTTTTTTCAATTTTCTCTTTCTTGGAAATGAAAGTATTTTTTTCAAAGTACTCTGGTCTGAAGATAACCTTTCTAAAACCCTGTTTTTGCAAGTATTCTTAATGGGTAGTGGTATGGCAAAATTTGTGGTGTAGATACCATATTGAAGGAAACTGTTTCAAAGCAGCACCTACACACTCTATCCAGGAAATGGCACAGAATGACTTTTTGTTTGCTTTCTTTGTTCTGCTTAAACACAAAAGAATAATGCTGCTTCAGTTTTCTAAAGTAGTTTACCACTGGAGTTAAGAATAATAAACATCAGGTTACTTATGTTCATTTAATATTGTGATTTATGTAAACAAGCTTTCTAAAAGCAGATCTATCCTCTTTAACCAAATAATTAAAAACAGTACTCACATGTTTAATTTTTATAACCCCAGAAGTCAAACTGCTTCTTGCTACTGAAGATAAATACAATCTCAAATTTCATAGTTTGGCTGCTTTGTATTTAATTATTTGAAAATACTTTCAGATTATTTCTGCCTTATTCTGCCTTTAAAAATTCATATTTCATTCTTTTGTAACTGAACGGCTTTTTTTTTTTTTTTTTACATCCAATAACCATCAGCTTTTAATATCCTGCAATGATTTCCTATTTTCCAGATTGTGTTTAAATATGAAATACATGTTTCCTCTGCTCAGCTATGAAAATGTTAAAGGAGACTTTCTACCTGTTGCTGACTGGAAAGAAATAGTTCCAAACATTCACTGTTTGAGGCTCCATAGATGTTTGCTTTCCTTTATTTAAAATTTAATTTTTTTTTTTTTTTTTTAAATCAAGAAACCAGAACCAAAAGATCCTGTCATGAGCACATCCTTTGCTAAAATCCTCAGGGACATGAAACAAGCTGAAATGATTTGAAGCTGTAACCTAACCCCAGTAATTTCATTCTCTCGACCATTGCTGTATGGGAGAATCCTTAGATTTCTCAAAATAACGACATGTGATTTCTAAGAAACAAGCCACACTGAAAGGAGGAGGAGGGAAAGTCTCACCTCTTAAAACAGTTAACAACAACAACAACAAAAAAAGAAAACTCTAGTAGTTCCTAGCTTTGAAAGAGTTCTGCAAATCTCTCTTGCTTACTCTTTCACAACTTTGAATTCAACATCAAGTGAAGAAGATGCTGTTAAACATGAACAACAACTAAATTAAAAATTCCACCATTTCATAATCCACATATTTAGACTAACTACACACAAAACCAGGCTTTACCAATGACATGGGAAGTATATCCACGTTGCCACGTGACCATATACTTCTTTTAGTCATTTTATCACACAGTTAACATGATTTGAACTGTCTTAAATTTTACAATTCAATGTAAGTTATTTGTCCTTCTACGAGGCAAAAGTATACATCCCAGAGCTTTTAGCTTAATTTAAACTAGGATTCTTAATCCCTAGGCTTTAGATTTCATAACAAGAGGGAAAACTTCTATCAGGTCAAATTAAATTCCATGCTATCTTCATCTCACAGGACCATCTGAATTTTTCTAGTCAGAGTGGTTTACATATACAGTCTTTGATCTACATATTTTTGAGTATTAAGAAAATGCAAACAGAAGCAAAGCCACTATAAAAAGCAAAAATACATACTGCATGAAGTGTTTCCCATGTACTTCTAGGAAGTTTAAAAACAAACAAAAATCCTCCTGCTTTGCTAAAATAGCACGTAGAAGACAAAAATAAGCCTTAAGATATTTGACATTCTGTGCTTTTTATGCAATCAAGGATCCCCCGTCCATTCCAAGTTCATAATAGATGCTACTATTCAGACTAACACTTCCTACTGCAAGTATTGCAAATGCACCTAAAACTCAGTTTGAAAAATGAAATACAGTTACCAAGTTCAATATTCCCACTTCCAATCTTGATCACAATAATGTTTCTGTATTATACTGACAACCAGCTAGACACATACACAAATACAGAGAATCGTAGATGGAATTTCTCATGAAAGTGGTGTCTCCAGATGAAAAGACGCACTGTCAGTTCTTTGGTTTCTGTCTCTTGTATTTTAGCTATGCTACAAAGGGTTGACAAAAGCATTATAACACAGTTATAATATAGGAAGTTTCTACCTAATTTTTGTTCTAGAAATTGCTTTCCAGACTATAATTTTACTCAACATTACAGACAAATTTATCAGTAGCTGTAAACATGAAAAAAGCTAGAATATCATGACTAAAGCAACGATAATGATGTCAAGAGCACTGAGAAAGATTTTGAAGGATATATGCTCATGCCTTTACACAACGCAGACTTTGGGGAGGAGACATACAATCTTGCTATTACAAGTAAGAAAAATGCTCCTACCAGATGCTAAGTTGAATTTCAGACCTGACATGTAGAAAAATCTAACTTCAACTATTATAAGCATAATTTTCAGGTGTTAATCCTGTAATCTGAAAACACTCATCTACCAAAAAAACAGCTAGCAGAGATTCTGCCATTAAAGCCTGTGGTTTTCACGGTAGTTGTTTAAATTGCAATTTCTTCTGAATAACTTTGTCAAGAACTAGGCTGAAGTTGTGTACTTCCTGAAGAACATACTTCTTTAGATTTAGAAGATTCCCGATTCTAAACCATACAAAAATATAAAAAGAAAATATAAAGTTTCATCTCTGTTTTACAACTAGAAGAGCCATATAAAGAATGCAAAATACAGTGTACATTACAAACATTAGAAATTCAAGACCTCAGCTTGATCCAGTAGCAGCATCTATGAACAAAATATCCCCTTCTGTCACTAGGCTTATATTGGAACAGGAAGAAAAGTCTGGAGGTAGGGAAAGGGAAAAGGAAAAGGAAAAGGAAAAGGAAAAGGAAAAGGAAAAGGAAAAGGAAAAGGAAAAGGAAAAGGAAAAGGAAAAGGAAAAGGAAAAGGAGCCTTGTTACAATTTCTTGAAAAAAAAATTTGCAGATTCAATGCAAAAAATTTAATTTATATCAACATTTTTGAGGAGAGCTCCATAATTTCAGAAGAGAGGGAAATAAGGACATGGAAGAGCCAATTTTAGCATGTTAAGACTGATCAGGAAGACATGCACCTTTGTTACAGAAATTAGATCAGATATACTGTTTCTACAGTTTAAAAAGAAAAGAGGTAAGAAGAAAAATAGAAGACTCTTATTCCTCTAGAAATCTAATAAATCTGGGGAAAAAAATGAAAATGCAAACACCATTCACCCTCCACTAAAACCTTATGAACAGCTTGCAGGTTTTGCTAGCTAAATTAATTTGAGGATGGTCCACTTTGACCCAGTACCAAGTACAACTACAGAAGAAAAAATATGAGTATGATTTTGTTGGGATTTTTGGGGTGGGGGGGGGGGGGGTTGGGTTTACTGTTTTTTCCATTTTAGTGAGGGGTTTTTGTTTGTTTGTTTTGTTGTTGTTTTGTTTGTTTGCTTGTTTTTGGGTGGTTGGTTGGTTTGTTTTTGGAGTTTTTTTGGTTGGTTGGGGTTTTTATACTTTAAACATAATGAAAATACAGGCTTCAAAAATTCTTAAAATCTCTAAAAAGTAAGGTTTTCTTAGGGACAATTTTCGTCTGTTAAGTAAACATTTTTTTAAAAAATGTTCAACTATGGCTTTAAAACAATTTCCCAAAAATGCCTTTTAGCACCAGGTCTATTAATTTTCTGGATTTCATATTCACACATGTACAGTCATTTTCCCCACTATCAACTGTGCATTCACTTTCTACTCTCTATCTGAAATATTAATCACATCTCTTTTCATCTTGCTGTCCTCTGAATGACACAGATCAATCAGTCACGGGAAGTGCAAAAACTTTTTCCTGTCCGATGAATTCTGCTGTATTTCTTCTTCTGAACAGCAACCAAGCATCAAGTTTTCCTAGGTTGTTTTCCCTTGTTTCTTTTCTAGAACATTAAAACATTCTTCAATGCATAGCAGTTCAGTGTCTAGTACTCTGTCACTGCAGCAAAAAATTTAAGTTAGCTCTCCAAATTATAATTAGAAATTAATGACACTTGAGTAATAACCCCTGTGCTCAGCTTCCTTGAACAACCAGACATCAAATAATAAATCCTTTCTACACTACAAACTCAGTATGATTTACCCAGGGCAGGTATGTTTAAAATTTGTCATTGAAGGTGTGTATGTTCTACAGTCACACTCTTTCAAACAGATGTACATCAGGAAAATTGAATAAATAAAACAATGCAAAGATAAGGACATTTCCTGGTCTTTGAATCAAAACCCCAAATTACATAGTTCTTGTTTCACTATGTTAATTTACTCTTGAAATGTAAATCACCTGTTTAAAAAATAAAAACCTTTCCTTCTTCATTTCTACTGTCCTACCAACATAGCGTAGCCAAGCCCATAGAAATAAGAAAGCGATGATCATCTCAGCTCAGTCATTTTTTTGGGAGCTTGTTGTCTTGGGTTTTTATTACCAAAAAAAATTTATTCTATTCCATCTGTTGAAACCTGTTTGGGAGGTGTTTTTTTCTTTATCTGTTGTAACTCCAGGAGAGAGCGGGTGACTGCCTTTCTGATAATAAGCCCGCTGTTTAAACTGAGTGTGGTACTGTTTCTTATCTCTGTTTACTCTTCCACTACCTCCAAAAAAATATCTTCTGTTAATAGGGCCATTAAAGCTCACCAATGACATTCATCATCCTATTGTGAGATGCTCCACCCAAGGAGGAAGAGCCAAACCATTTTCACCCAGATAAAGAGGAGCCACAAGTGTCACCAGGCACTCCAGTGTTCCCACGGGACTCCCAAAAGAAGACTGGACCCATCTCTGGACCCTTGGCTCCACGGGATCATCTCTGCTTCCAACAGGACCACATCTGCCACTCCAGGAGAGCTTACTTTTGGACTGTTTCCAACACCCTGACCAACAGGGCATCAGGTTGTATTTCTGACTCTGTCAGGGTTTTCTAGGATTTCTTGTTTGTTTGCTTATTCTTTTGTACTACAACATTTGTATTTTTAATATCCCTAGTAAAGAACTGCTATACCTATTCCCAAAATCTTTGCCTGACAGCCTTTTAATTGCAAATTTATAATAATTTGAAAAAGGGGAGGGGGCTTACATTCCAAGGGGGACTCCAATCTTCCCTGGCAGATACCTGTCTATCCAAACCAAGACACTTGTGTAAGTTAGGACAAGCGTGGCTACCCTCTATTTCCTCTAAAAAACCACTGAGAGAAATAAAATAAGAATAAAATCAAAGATGCAGTCACATAGGAATAGTGTTTGGCTATTATATTACATAACAGTGTTATTCTTATGGATGCAGTCTTTCCTTCATGTCAATTCTTCATAGAATCCAAAAAAAATTGCTGCGCAAGGAAAAACTGATTTCTGCAGCCACCTGAGTTACACAGAGCTACCTGAGTTACAGCATTATTATTACAACGCTGTCAAAATCCAGAAGCAGGTCTTTCTATTTAATGCAATACACATGCCTATTTAATCTGCAAGTCAAAACGAAATGAAATGAAACAATTAGGCCATTTTGCATAAATCCACTTGACCATTTTTAAATACCTTGTTGGAAGAATATCCATGTATGGTCACTTAAAAAAAAATAGACGCACAGATGAAAATTCTGGAAAAATTGGTTGAGTCGAAAGCAGTAGCATCAAACAACACTCCACAAGCCATATCTGGGACTGATGTAACTTAGTCATTATTTATGACATCTAACCATATAGAACTATGAAAAATCTGAGGCATGGATGCAAGAATAAGCTTTGTTTAATTCCTCTGATGAATGTTATTGGCCAAGATCAGACAGTCCTGCTAGTCTACCCCTTCCGTTCCCACACCGCTCTTGAACTGGTGTGTAAGCAGCACATACAATACTGCTTTTGTCCACTCAGTAGAACATGCTGAAATAAACAGCAGTTCTGTAGTTCAGCAGAACTCATTGTTATTATACAATTTCACCTATATGTTCAGTCCAAGTGATGCTGCATCTTTTTTTCTCTTCTTTCTTTTTTCCTTCCACCAGAAGAAATGTAATTGTGTCACACAAGTGACCTAATCATCCAAGAATGCATTCTAAGATAACTTCTGCAGCTCCAGTAGATGTATTTCCAAAAGTCCTTGAATTGCCTCTTTGCTTTCCACTTCTCCCCCTCTTGGTAGCTTTCCTTGTACGTACATGTTTGACAATTATGCTGACTGCACATTTCTCTAAAAAAGCATAAAAAATATACCCTTAAGACTGAAAAGGGTGTAAAGAGTTTAATTAAATTTAATAGGGGCATGACTCAGATGCACATGGCATTATTCACCAAGTCTTGTAAATGACATGTTACATTGCCATTACATTGCTTACTGTAACAGAAACATCTTGCTTGCAGCTGGGACAGAACTGCAAATTCAGAATGCAAAGTTCCTTAAGGTGCACAAAAGCAACATGCACCCATGTTGTACAGGAGCTATTATAGGAAGATTTACAATACAGGACCAGAAGCATATACGGAATAATGCGGTGCAAAATCCAGCTAATGACTTGCTACTATATTCACTATACATCATCCAAAAAAAAAAAACTTCATCATATTTCATTATTTTCCAGATCACAGGCCAGGCATATATTATTGTATTTTTCATGAAAAAGGAAAAAAACAAAAAAAAACCTCCCAAACAAACAAAAAAAATAAAGAGAAAGGACACTGAAGAGTAAAATTATTGAAGTGTGGAATTGTGGATTACAGTGAAATTTATTTTTTTTTTCTTTTTCATGTTAAGTGAAAGTCTAAGAAAAGTCTAAGAAAAGCATTCAATTTATAACCAAGACTTTCAAAAGTCCTGATATAAAACACAGGCCTATCTGATAGCCACACAGAATTCCTTAATCCTTGGGAAAAACTAGCAGCAATAATTTACATCTTCTGCGGCTCCCATAAAGCTCTAGTAGTGTTCACTTCTTGCACCCAATGTGAACTTCTACATCAGGAACAGAGGTGCATTTTAATGCATACGTTATGTTTTTATTCTAAGAGAAGCAATTTACAAGGGCATGAAATTCCAAATCAGATAGACGCCCCAGAAATACATTTTCATTTCCTCTTTTCCCTTCATCTTCAGGAGGCAAAAGCTATTACAGAAGAGGGGTTTACTGGGGTCATACACAAGAGGAACCACTAATATTTTCAGAGATCTTGTCAGAAACTTTACTATCAGACCAGTGCCAAAATATTCCCATCCTCCCTGTTTATCACTGAACCTGTTGTAGCTCTTTTTTAATCTGCAGTAATTCACAAACCCTTGATTCACCCTGCCTTTGTACATACCCATTACCTTGAAAATATGACTGCTGTCGGATCCATATGTAATAGCATTTTGTGAATAACCTGACTTTGGTGCAACAGGAGAAGAGGAAGTATTGCTTCTTTCCCTGACATATGCACATATTCACATATGGCCTGTGAAAACGTGTGAAAATGCTGACAGCTTAAATCTCTAGTGAGCTGCAGGCTATGAATGCTCAGAGATCTGTAACTTAAGCAATTAAGTTATTCTCACTTTCATAATTTTAGCATTTGACATTGCCAGTGCAAGTCCTTTCTCTCACAAAATATTGAACCCTTCTTCACAAAGAAACTAAGGAGACTTCAGGTTTTTATGAAAGAGAGGTCATAAGAATGGCTTTAAATTAAATTTTGTCCCATACACCTGAATTCTCAGAAATAGCAATACAGTTTTTCATTAAGCTTTCCTAAGAACAGTTGGTTGAAGCCAGGTGTACTACTGGTTGAAGTTAGCCCACCATGGTGAAAAGCTAGCCTGAAGTGTTTTCTTAAAGTTAAGAGCAGCTCTGCAGGAAAAGATGGGGCACAGTCAGAGCTGGTAGACAGAATATAAACCATTAGCCAGCAATATTTCCCTTGCACTGCAGAAAGCAAATGTTTTCCTGGTCTGCATTAATCAAATGACTGCCAGTAGTCCGAGGGAGGTGATCTGACTCTTCAACTCAGCACTGGTGAGGCCATGCCTGGAGACTTGTGTCCAGTTCTAGGCTCTCCAGCACATGAGAGTGATGGACACACAAGAAGAGTCCAACAAATGGCCACAACGATGATGAGGGGAATGGACTGACAAACTGAGAGGAACTGTGCAGCCTGGAGAAAGGTATGGGGAGATCTTGATAATGTATGTAAATACGTGAAGGGAGGGTGCAAAGAAGGTACAGTCTAGCCCTTTTCCGTAGTGCCCAGCAACAGAATATGAGACAATATTTGCAGAATGCAAAACAGGTTGTTCCCTCTGACATTAGGACACTCCTAGGGTGAGCCCTGGAGCAGGCTTCCCAGAGAGGTGGTGGGGTCTCCTTCTCAGCTGCCTGGACATGATCCTAGGCAGTTGGTTCCAAGGAACCCTGTTTGACTGGGGGGGCTTGGACAGGATGATGTCTAGAGGTCTCTGCCAAACTTACCCAGCCTATGATTCTGTGATTCTAAGTGGAAAGGGAGAGTGAAACAGCGGGAACTTCAATATGTCAGATGATAATGTAAAAAAAATACATACCTCACTGTGATTTTTGCCTTAAGTTGACAATGTAAAAAGAATCCATTTGATCTATACAAAGCTTAAAAGAGAACTCTAAAGTAACAGAAGTTTATTTAAACCTTCCTCAATGAGATGAAACTACTTTTGAGTTTGCTCAAATTTAACATTGCCAACCATAATTAGGTTCATCAATATAATTTTGATCACAATGCTTCCAAGATTTATAGAAAACACACTACAAAATTGCTTTGATGGGTACAAACTGCTTTCAAGATGATTCTATGTGAAGCAAGTAAGTGCATAGTGATATTTTAGTGGCTGATTCATTGACCTATATAAATACAACAATACTTGTATACTAATATTTTGTCCTCATTTCATATTTTTCCTGCAGTCTTATCTGAAATTATTCCTGATTAAAGCATTTTGATCTTCTTACTAATATGGTCAGTTTTTCAAAGGTCGGGAATGTGGTTTTATTTTCAGTATCTTTGACTGGGTTTATTTTCAACTTCAGCCAACAGAAGAGGAAGTTATAGTCTTCTCTAGACAACAGAGCCAACACTCAGTGGATTTTCACTGGGTAAGTATTTTTCTGGGGAAGGATAAAGGTAACTGCTTAATATAATTTACTATTTTGTCACTACATGCAAGTATTTTAAAAAGGTGCTCTCTTCTTCATATGACTATTTCCTGATACACTAAACACCACCACTTCACTTCCTTCCACCCTATAACATATGTTGTAGACATAAAAAGGGTATGTAGTAGCAAGAATAACAATTTAAATACAAAATAGAACAGCATATAGCAAATATGTGGCTCAAATAGTCTAAGAATTCAATTATCACCATGCAAAACCTCTTCACCAATTACATTTGCTTACACCCCTTCCAGACCTAAACCTACTCATAACCAGTCAGCCCAGAAAACACGTGTGCATGCACTTATCCATGAAGCTCATACATGAAGTTTTAGGGAGTGCTAAACACTGCATCTGCTACAATAGCAATTATGTACAATGCAATTTTAGATGCTAATTTAGGTTCTTTTATTGGGGTATCTGCTATAATTGCAACCAAAAAATTTAAAAAAAAAATCCCTGTAAGAAGAATTACTCTAATAAGAGAAGTTCCACTAAAAGCCTATATATTCATTTACAGACCCAAAGGAGAACAAAATTAAAAAAGTAGCCATTAAAAACAAGAGGGAATTGAAATTCCACAGAAACACTGAACAGAAAATGCAGTAGGAGCACATGTCAACCCAAGTAAATTTGTACTTAATTGCAAAATAGAGCTCAAAAAAGAGTTCAGACCTACAATTATTAATAGATCCTATTTATCACTGCTGAAAAGACCCAGTTTGGTCTAGTTTAAAAATAGCAGTAACTGTTTTAAATAATAATTAAAATAGTAATAACAGCAACACATTATTGGAAGACAGGAAGACAGGAAGGAAGGCAGGAAGGCAGGCAGGAAGGCAGGAAGGAAGGCAAGAAGGCAGGCAGGAAGGTAGGAAGGAAGGCAGGAAGGGGATTGAAAGGACTTAGCATGCTCTTTTGTCCCATACCTGGAAATGTTCAGTCAGACTGGATGGGGCTTTGAGCAACCTAGCCTGATGGAAGGTGTCCCTGCCCATGTCAGGAAATTTGAAACCAGATTATATTTTAGGTCCCTTGCAATCCAAACCATTCTATGTAGAATGGTAAAGAAATGTCATCCAAACCCTAAATAGATGGTCATACTTAGTAAATGAGAAGAATAATTTTTCATCTTAAATTAATCTAAATTTTAAGTTAATAAATGCAGCATTACAGAATAGCAGTTACTTATATATATATATATATATATATATATATATATATCTTCTTTGTGATACAGGCATACAGGCATATAACCTGTGGCTTCTCAGTGAAGCGTAACTTTAATCCCCACTTATTCCACTATCTCACATTAGAAATGCAAAAAAAGCAACAGGAGGTCTTCCGAGCTGATTATGTTCTTGGCCCTAGGATATGCTGTCCATGAGGACAATTGATTTTATTCACACTATGTGTGTGTAAATTTGAGACTAGAGGCAGGAGGCAGTGCCAAAATACTATTTCATGAGTAACAGTATCTCAGTAAGTGTAAAATGAAATTTTTGTAACTAAACATCCAACATAAAAGCCTGGGGAAACTAAACTGCCTGTTTCAGCTCCCAAGCCATTGCATTGCATCTCTCACTCCACAATTTTCAAATGTAAGCCTGAATAGTCTGTATGTGCATATAGAAAAGAAATAAGGAGATATTTTAGTTCCTCACAAAGCAGAACTGCTTGCAAGAAAGAGACAAAGCAGGTGCACAGGTCCAGGATAAGCAGAGATAGAGCAGGGTGCCAGGGGAGATCAGCTTGATCTCAGTCCTGGGAACAGAACTGGTGGCAGGATTAAAGGAAGTGGCAGATGAGGTTTCCATTGCAGGATCACAGTTCTCACAATTCTAGTGGCCTGTATCAGAACAGACAGCAGATGCCATTAAGGACTGGTCTCTATGGACCAATTTGGGCATCCTGAGGATGCCAGTGCTACCAAAGCAACCTGCAACCTTTTTCAACAACTCTTCCAGTGACGTAGTCCTGATCCAGTCCTGGCCACATGCCTTTGGGTGCAGGGTGGCATCACACTTCATCCCTAATGGCATTCCACTGTGCTTTTGAATAGATTCCTTGCATGGAATCCAAAGTGGTGCAGTAATAGAAGGCAAACAAACCCAAGACAAAAGCTTCCCTATCAAAACTAGAAACTTTACTTAGATGACTAGGCCAACTTGCCCATGGAAGTACAGTTATTACAGAAGTTCAAGAAAGGAGAAAACACATTTCAGGAGCACAGAAGGAGACCAAAAATGCATATACAGAGAATTAAGTTTCTAAGTTTATTTGAAGTGACCCTGTATATTTTTTTTCGATTAAGGTGTTGCTTGTTTTCTTGAAAGATTTAAGATATTGCCCTAAATACAAAAGTATCATTGTTATTGAAATGGGCTCTTACTTATTTAAAGTTCATCTTTGAAATTTAAGAACAAAATCAAATGGGAATGGTTTAAGAGAGCCATGTTTACACCTTCTTTAAGGCACAAATAAAGCTGAAAGTTCATACATTATCTCCAGAGGGGCAACTGGTGCATCCTCACTGAGTTTGTAGTATTATTAATAGTATTATTATTATCATCATTACTATCATTATTATCATTATTTTATTTGGCTAGAGTCTGAAATAAAAGCTGGGCAATGGCAACTTGATGAACGACTACTTGTAAAGCACGTTAGAGGATGTAAATTACACCCAAGGGAAAAGCACTGACACAGTCCCGGCTCAGGTCTCGACTTTCGGAAAGAAATACCCGTGTGAGAAATGCAGGCGGGGACTCTCTAAGTTTCTCTGCATCTTGGAGAGTATATTTCCCCAATGAAGCAGGCTGAGAACCTCACGCCCGACACTGGGAAAAGCTCAGCAACATCGCAATTTTTATAATAACGACCCTTCCATTCTCCCTTCAGGGAGCTGGTGAGACCAGCAAGGCTCACGGAGACGTGCGCTCGGCAAACCCAGCAGCCGGCAGAGCCTCCCGGCCACCCGCCCCGCGGGCAGCCGCGGCAGCTACCTGCCGGCCGAGGGGTTTGCCGAGCACACGTCTCCGTGAGCCTTGCTGGTCTCACCAGCTCCCTGAAGGGAGAATGGAAGGGTCGTTATTATAAAAATTGCGATGTTGCTGAGCTTTTCCCAGTGTCGGGCGTGAGGTTCTCAGCCTGCTTCATTGGGGAAATATACTCTCCAAGATGCAGAGAAACTTAGAGAGTCCCCGCCTGCATTTCTCACACGGGTATTTCTTTCCGAAAGTCGAGACCTGAGCCGGGACTGTGTCAGTGCTTTTCCCTTGGGT
>JANPWX010019834.1:871890-883446 GCA_024734555.1 Trochalopteron elliotii | reverse complement strand
CGCGGCCATCCTGCTCCTGCGGCGCTCCGCCGTGGTGCAGCGGGACCTCCGCTCCGCCTGCCTCGGGCCGCCCCGGCGCGCCTCTGCGAGCGGTGCGGGGTGCGCGGCGCCTCCGGGCCCCGCAGGGCAGGGAGGTACGCAGGGGCGCGGCCCCCCGCTGCCGGGCGGCGGGGAGGGAGGCGGAGAGCCGCCCACGACGGTCCGCCCCCGAGGGTCCTCTGGGGCTCGGACGGAGCGGGCAGGGGTGGACAGAGGGGTGGACGATGCTCACGGGGGCTCGGGTAACGATGGGTGTCCTTGGGTTCTCAGGAGAGGACGGAGCCCACGGGCAGCGGCAGGAGGTGTAGGCAGCGATGGGGAACACAGAGAGAGAGGGGGAGGGCGAGGGTTCGTTGCTTGGGAGTGGATGGGCGTGTGGGCAGGAATGGGGCACGCAGGCAGGCACAGAGCGTGCAGGCCGGGATGCGCGTTCCATCTGGGGCTGGGGCACACAAGCAGGCATGCGGATGCAGACAGGGATGGCGTTTGCAGGTGGGTATGCTTAAATATACCCTGCTCCTGCTTTAACCAGGCCCGCATGGTTAAAGCAGGAGCAGAGTATATTGGTAAGGGTGGGACGCTGTGGCACGCACAAAGCAGGCAGGCATAGCCAGTCATGCAGGTGCAGGGTGTGCAGATCCAGGGACGGGCCCCCACCTGCCGTGGTGTACTGTTATCCTTTCTTTGACCTGCTTGCCTACTAAGCCTAAGAGAATTATCAGGATACTAGGACGAAATGCTGTAGTGATGTGACTCTTGCTGCCCACATCTGTCTGGAGGTAAAGGCTGCAGGTGCTTAGTCAGGAGAGCAAAGCCCCTTTATAACAGCTAGCTCTCTCAGTTACCTTCAAGCCTTCACTTAAAATTTTTTGGCTAGTACCTGCAAGTACCTCCACAATTTGCTAACATAACAGTCAAATGCAAGCTGTGACAATCAAACAAGAATCTGGCTAAAATTGCGCTGGCTGCTTGTGAAAGGTTCACGGCAGCTCCTATGAGTCTGTTGCAGAACCACTTGAAAATGTATTGTTATTACGCATGCCCCTAAAGTTCCCACCATGAGCCTATTTGAACAGTCCCACAGCATTCTGGGCACATGTATTTACATACTTGATTATCCCCTGCATGTCATTGATGAGCCAAATAAATCATACGGGAATCCTAAATAAAACTACGTTGATGAAACAGCATGTGCAAGGACTAAAGACTGCCGCATTTCTCTCCATCCTTTATGCGTTATGTCAGACATTGTTGACAAAATCTTTGCCCTGTGCAGAGAAGGCATGGTGGGTTTGTGGCTCACATCTTCATGGGAAATCATAACAACTCTTTCACACTTAGATTTACAACCCTTTCATTTGATAATTCTTAAAAATTTGTTAATTATACAAGAAACAAACCCTATGGTTAATATTTTAGAAATGCTCTTTTGAGTACAGCTACATGAAGCATCGTTGCTTAAACTGAAAAGTGCTTGATTATTCAAGTGCACCAGGAATATTCTATGAATATGCATGACAGATGAACTTCTATAATTTTGGTTTTCTTTTTACAGACATATGGTTAGGAAAAGACATAAACATTGTGCATAAACATTTTTGGTTTTAGCAGCATGTAATTATAGAGGTTAAGGCTCATGTACATACAGTGTGGGCTAAAATATGTCATAAATGCCATATGATCCAAGAAACAACATTGGGAAGGACAAAACACGATTTTGTTCCTGATTTTGTACCTATTTCTTGAACATATTTCTTCATTTTCATGAACAAAATTTGTCACGAATTTGTCAGGAATGAGATGTTTCCAAGTTTCACAAATTATAATAAGCACATTATAATTGCAAATTATACTTATCTTTTAAGAAATAAGAAGGATGTTTCCTGGCATTTACAGCTATCTGAAGGGCCTGATGGTTCAAGGTAAAACCAAGACGTATGATAATTGTCAGGAAATATTTATTGACAATCGTTACTACCTACATTATGAATTGTGTATGGTTTGCATACAAAAGGTAAGATTTCCCTATTCTCACACCAAATTTATAGCTACAGGCAATGTTGGAACTCTACCATTGTTGTCTAATAGCTCTGTAACAGTTGTGTCTACAACAGTAGAGTCAGGAATTAATAAGTAGTAGGGAAAGGAGAGAAGTTTCTGAATGTGTCTTCCTACTCAAATGGACTTGAAGATATTTAACAAATCTATACTTAAACACAGAAAAAAATAACAGTACTTACAGAAGTATGCTTCTTCCTCTTTTGTGAGACTCACAACAATATTGTTAGGCACAATATAACAAGTCCACACTATTATCAGCTCAGGGCTCTGAGAAGATTCTAGGAAAATGTAAGATCTTTTAAGAACTAAGAAAATATCAAGGCTTCATGAGTAGGGAGAGAATGACTCTCCTTGTTCAGAAAAGCAAAACAAACAGTTTAGCAATTTTGAAGACACTTTCAGCATTAACCAGAAGATAACATGCTTGCCAAGAATATGTTTTTCTCCATGTTTAAAATGCAGGCAGGCTACATCCTGAGAAAAATCTAGCTTTTTCCTCCCAGCAACATTGCCTTAGTATTACCTGAAAGATAGGATTATTCTGTTTCTCTTTCTCTTTTCTATATAAACAGGTTATTTCCTGCTGAAATGGCAATGCATTTTTAAACACAGACTTGAAACTCTAAATTGAGGTAGATTCTCTGAGCTGGCGTAACATGTGGTAAGTTGATGTTAAATTTAACTCTTTGGGCTTTAGGCATCTTCCTCCATTGTTTCAGAATTACACAACATGTTTGGCCAAAATCCTCTACAATAGTGATGTGTTCTCAGTACTCTACAAAATTAATTCCAGGGGTTCAGGTTTTGCATCAGCTCAGAAACTACAAAGGGCATGACATTTCCATTTAGATATGCAGTTCCCACCTAGGTGCTTTCATAACTGGAGCTTGCATCAGTGAGGAGCAGCATGTGTTGTAAGTACACAATCCTTTCCCAAATGTACAAAGTTGTGATAATTTGATCTTGCTTAGATGGTTGAGGGATTACGAATGTGGGAGCCTTAGGTGTCTCAAAGAGTTGGTCAGCTCTTCATTCTTGTATGTCAGCTGCTGCTCAGGGTAGCCCAAAGTGAAGGGCCCAAAGCTTTTTCAAGGAATATAAAAAAGGTGACTACAAGTTTCCCTTTCTTATCCTCTTCTGCTTGCAAATGATACAATGACTTTCAGCTTGTTTATTTTAATTTTTGTTTGTGTTTTATTGTATTGCACAGACAGATTTAGCATACGTACAGAGTAGGTGAAGTGCATCACATGAGTATCTTCAGATTCCTTTCCTTCTTCATTTTTAACTACATACTATTCAACATTAGTAATAAGTAGCAAACACGATTTTTTTTTACAAATTATATCTGGCATGACTTTAACTTGAACCTTTAAAGTTAAATAAATAATAACCAGTGGAAGAAACAGTTTATGCAGAAAACAGCAATGTTTGAAAAATTAAATTTGTTAGTGAGCAAAAAATTCTCATTTTTGAAAAGTTAATAATTTTCATCAGAACATGCCATTTTAATAGAGTATTCCATCCCTGATGGTGAAGCTGAAGGGATTTCAATCTCTAGAAATACATCTTACCATCAATGACTAGAACAGTGAAGAAGCAGAAAACTACTATCTCATGCCTGTGCTAGCTTTCCTTCCCCTCTCCTTTGCCACTTTCCATTTCCTCAAACAAACAAAGCATTTTGTTGGCTATTGTGTGTGCATCAATGAGATTTCACCTCTTGGCACCTGAACAGGCAACCACCTTTTAACTCTAGCTGCACTACATCTAATTGAGATATGTCTTTCAAGACATTGAGCCAGAAACACTTTCAAGAAAGTGATGTTTCAAGGTCTGCAGAATCCATTTCAGAGTAATAAAATACAGTGAATTAGTAAAACAAATAAGTTGCAAAAATCCCAAGAATCAGCATAGTAAAAGGAAAAAGAAAAAATAAATAATACGCATATTTAAACATTAAAACTACTTTGTAGAAAAAAACAACACTATATTCTGGGCAGTAATAGAAGTATATCAATGGGTTTATGTTTCTGCATTAGAAGTTTATGGGAAGCAGTTCAGAGATAGAAAAGCCACACTGAAACGAACTAATTGGATGAAGTGTTAAAGTGCTTAGAACACTTAATCCTTTGATTTCAGTTTGTTCAAAACTCAGTATGTGATAGCATTATTTTTTACTTTTCTTGTTATAAAAAAAGTATCACAAACTGTTAAAAACTTAAGCAATACAATGCAATTTCAGATTTTTCTTTTGGGGAAGGGGTTGTGTTTTGAATACTTGCTTGTTTCATAGAAGAAAACCTGTTCTTTATATAAGAGGTCCCAGCAGAGACTACATCTAAAACACTTAACATTCCAAAGTATAATAACACATATAAACTCTGATGGGTGAGGCTTTCTGGGTGAGGCTTAGCTAGCTATACAAGATCTAGGATTAACCACAATAAAAAGTTCTTGAAATTGTCATAGTGTGTTTAAAGACCTTCCCAAAGAACTTACCACCTACTGTTCCCCAAGAATATGCAGCAGATAGTTAAAATATGAAAACACATAATATTTGTGGAAGAGAAGCACTGATGCAGAAATTATTTCTGATTCCCTTAACACCTCACCTATAGCTTAGAAATCTCTGTACTAACTCTGTCATCCTTAGTCACCTCTCAAGTGCTGGAGGAAGAGCCAGGTGGTAGTGAAACTCTGTCACCTCCTTCCACTTCCACAAGCCTTTTCAAGAAATTTAATTATGCAGAAAAGGGGATGGGACCAGAACACAGCCATCAGCATTTGAATATGCACTATAAAGAGCAGCAGAGAGTGCATCTCTTTATATGCACTATAAAGAGATTCACATTCTTGCTCACCTATATTCACCTTCTGCATCACCAATGGTGATGCAGACTTCAGTATTTTAGCACAGTGTATTTATCCTCTACTGAAAGATGGGGGGGCAATGCTTTGTTCATACAGGAGCTGTTAGGCAGTTACACGTTCCAGTCCCACAAGCCATTTACAGTTGCAGTAGAATGGCACTTTCTGACATGGCTGAAGTATTTGTTTGCACATTTTGGGAATTTTCCCCCAGCATTAAAATGTCATACTATCACAGAACCAAGGCTTTTTTTTTTTTTTTTTTTTTTTTTTACAATTGTGTACTTAAAGTATTTCTGAGAAACTCTTTCCTGAGGTGTGGTATTTATTCCAAAACAAATAATGGCAATTTCTACATTCTGTCATAGTGTCTTAGCAATACAGCTTTTAGAGTTTATTAAAGAGAACTGCATCCAGCTCTAGGGCTCCCAGTATAGGAAGGGTATGGACCTGCTGGAGTAAGTCCAGGGGAGGCAGCAAAGATAGTCAGGGGGCTGGAGCACCCCTGCTGTGAAGACAGGCTGAAAGAGCTGGGGTTTTTCAGCCTGGAGAGGAGAAGGCTCCACAGGGGAGAAGGCAACAAAAGGGGGTCTTCAAGAGGGCTGGAGAGGGACTTCTGACAAGGGAATGTGGTGATAGGATGAGGGACAATAGTAGGTTTAGATTATATATTAGGAAAAAACTCTTTACTGTGAGGGTGGCGAGGCCCTGAAAGAAGCTGCCTAGAGAAGCTGTGGATCCCTGGAAGTGTTCAAGGCCAGGTTGAATAGAGCTTTGAGCGACTTGATCTATAGCAAATTCCAGATTTTATGATATACAGATAGGATATACAATCTATATGTATGATATACATATGATATACAGATTTTATGATACACAGACTTTTATGATACACAATCTAACAGATAGATTTATAATAATACACAGTGAAAATGCATTAAGTAAACATCCAAACTCTTTGTATTTCAGAAGCTTGATAAATAAAGAAAATACTCCATAAGAAACTTCATACAATTGTTTAACTAGCACTGTTCATATCTGGTAAATTACCATCTGATTATCTTTCCAAAGCACTATGTTACTGTAATTTTAGTACAGTGTCAATTGTTTTACTTGAATCCAAATCTAAGCCCTATTTCCTGCATCACTTCATAGACTTAATTCTCCCTACCAAAAATACTCCTGAGCTAAAGTCATTCAGTGCTTTGTACAAGGCGCCAAACATGCCATAGTTAATAATTTGACTGGACAACCTGTCACTGATTCTGTGAAGAACAAGCTCTGAACCAGGCATCTGGTCAAAAGTTTAGCCTCAAAACAAATCTACCTCCCTTTCTCCTGGCTTATATTAATTTATCTTATGTTTTGTTACATGAATAAGTAATTGAAGTGTTAAGTATTAAAAAAAACGCCATTTAAAAACTCTCCTTCCTTTACTTTTAGGAAAACCATATCTTTGGGGTTGCATTCTTCTTTCCAGGTTCCTTCCACTTAGGAAGAGTGAGCAAATACCAGCCTGAGAGCTGTTGAACATACTGTTGCTGCTGCTACATCATCTTCTGTACAACACTGATATAAATCGCACGAGAAACGGTAGAAACTGATAGAACTTAGTAGAAGTGTGTTTCAGATGGAAAAAAAAAGGAAAATGACAATGTTAACAGGTTAATCTTATGGTACTTAAAGCCTATTGATAATAGGCTTGGAATGCTAAATTTTATGTAATTTCTGTAGATCTGTTGCAGTCTTCTGAATGATCATTTCTAAAGTCAGAGAAGTTCAGCCCTACTGATGGAGGAGTAACTGAGGCCTAACAAGAAAGCCATCAAATGCCTTCTTACCTGAAATGTAAAAAGTTGTGCCCAAGTGTGAAGAGTCCTAGATTGTGCTAATTTTTTATGCATATCGATGTAAATACTGATATGCACAAAACTTCATTCCATCTTACCACAGGATACAATTCATTATAAACCCCAGACAGCATTTTTATTTAGACATTAATTCAATTTGTTGATACTCAGGGAACATGTCTATAGCTCCATCTCACTAAAAATTTTCCTTTTCACCTTCTCTTACAAAAGTCTTCTGGGATAAAAAAAGAAACATTTTAAAATGTAAAATAAACATTTTAAAACCTCAAAGATGAACATGTTATAGCCACAAGATATCACTGAGGCAAAAAGTCGATTAGTAGGCAAAGTGAGCTGGACCTTGGACTAGCATTTGTGGCCAAAGTCTGCCCAACAGTGACAGACAGACCCTGACACAAGCAGTCTGCTGAGTTAATCTAGTACAGCAGCTCTTGCATAAACAGTTCTAAACAAGGAGCAGGAACAATGAGCCTAGCTGTAGCCTTTCCTGTGTTCCCATAGATTTGTACTGCAGGAACCCTAGGGACTATCTCCTGCCTTGGAGGAAGTACATAGTGGATCAGACTTCCTCCTCCATTGCAAGAGTGCTGTTAGGTGGGATAGGATCTCACAATGTGAAGAAAGGTGAGAATTCACCTTCCAGTCCTACTTACCCCTTTTCTGAAATAAAGTGGAACATACCCATCCACAGCTGCTGAACAGCTGGCACTGATTTCAGCACTCTTCAGTCTGCTCCCTAACTCAGCAGGGACACCCCAAGGGATGGATAGCTGCTCTCCAGGCTGCAGAGCCTGCTGCTTTCATGAGCACTGCAGAGCCAGACTCTAAAATGAAAATTCCTGATGTTGTTATACAAAATTTTTGTTTCATGATCAGTATGTATGTTTTGAATATTCCTTTACAGAAGAATTCAAACTGTCTTAAAGCTTGTTGAAAATTTCAAGTAATAAAAAAGAAAGATTGTTATATTTCTTAGAAATCTAATAACTTCAGTAAATCATCTTCCTTTGATCTGCATAGCTATCTGCTCCTTTTTCATGTCTGTTTGGAGAACAGATAGCAGTATGACTTGTACTGGTTTCTTCAAGGAAATTTTTAATTAGTTCTGTACTAGGAAGTAGAGGAGTCATCATCCTTGCATTCTACATGAATGCATCCTTGCACTCTACATTCACTCTTTCAGGTAATAACAGAAAGCTATTATATACTATAATGCAGATTCCTGCATAAGAGGTTTTTGTTGGTTGTGTTTTGTTTCATTATTACAGCAGTGAACTATTTTCTAATTTGAACTGCATGGATACTGCCAGCATTAAGTTTTACATAAGAAACACCTTCACATAAGAAATAACTACATTTATAAATTACCTCTTCTGCCTTTAGAAACAAGCCATGGACTTCCAGAACGCCCACAACAGACTTCCTTTGTGAAGCAAGAGTAAACATGAAGCTTATGCAGAGGAAATAGGAACTCTGCCTCTTTTGAGCAGTAAATAAAAATCTCACTTTCAATAAATCTGTACACAGAGACCCCTACACACATTCCAATTCAAACTCTTGGATATCAAGAGATGTTATATATGAAATTTAAGGCATTTGAGGCAGTAAACTGGTAAGACAATGAATGATTTGATCTCTTTTGCTTTCCTCTGTGCTTAGTGATGTCATTTCCAACCTACAACACTGCCATCTAACTGCTGCTACCTAACAAGAACAGGATCAATGACAGTTGCATTTGGAAAGCAAACTCTTTCTAAAGATGGACTGGGCCAACACTTTGCAGTTTTCTGTTCACAAATATTCATAGAGGAAACTGCAACTGCATGTACAAGGAGATACATAAAAACTGTGGACAATTTATTGACGCATGCAAAGGATTTGTAGAAGTTACCCTGTAAAACTCTGTGCATTAACACAACATCCGAAACTATGTATGTGAATACACTAGTAGATAATGAAACAGGACACGAAAGCTTATTTGCAAAATCTGTGAGCTTTGCTAATTAAAACTGTTTCATTGAAAATTTACCCCAGGGAATTTACATTTATTCACAAAAGCTAGCATACACTTAAAACAAGTGTTTCACACTTCACTACAATGGAAATATCACCCATTTTAAGTGAATTCCCACACTTTAAGCGGGGACATGAGAGCAGAGGCTGCTTGGAGGGTTAATGTAAATAGATAAGGAGTCTTTTTGACTCTACTTGATTGTGCTGCATTCCACATTTTCCTAAAATAGGTTATGAATATTGCAAAAGGTGCATAACTTCTTCCTGAACTTATCCCTTCAGGGTAAATCAAAATTAGCATTCAGACTGATTGAATCAAGAAAGACATGTTTAATTATATTGCCAAGCAATATTAACTTCAAAATACATAAAAGGCCTACAGCCCATCAGTCTAAATAAAAACAATTTGAAAACCTCAGTTGGGTTGGGCTTTTGGGGGGCTTTATCAATTTTGGCTAATGTATTTGACAGAATTCATATTTTTACATGTAAGGGAACAAATAGCATTTTATATGTTTGAGCTGTATTGGGTATTACAGATTCACCTATATTCACTTGGAAATCCCAGGAATTCAGGTTTCTTACAGAGAGAAGAATTTTTTTCCAGTAAAAAATGGGAAGAAAGGGAAAAAAATGCAGTCAATCCAGTTTATACCTGTTTTCCAGATACCACTCAAACAAAGCCCGTAAGATTTCACAGCAATAGTCAGTTTTAATTTATTTTCATTCAAAGCTAAGCTTGTGGGAGAAGGAAAAAGAAAAGATATAACACATATATAGAAAGATGTATAGGTATATAGACTTGTAATAGCTAATTTTTAATTTTTTGGTCATTTACTGTTCAACAAATATATAGAAATACTTCACCACTTAATACCAGGAAGCTAAAATGTTCTAACATATTACTCTGACTTCAGACTCTGCTTCTGACACATCAGAAGACCATGTCTGAATGTTTCCAATATGGAATATATTAACAATCCAAAATAGGTCTTAAGACATTAGGGAATAGTTTTAAGAAAATAGTGTCTAGTATAACAAAAATATGTTTAGTATGAAATATTTTTCTTACTGAAGAAAAATAATTTTCTTATTTTTCATCTGAAGCATACCTAAGACTTCAGCACATTTGTGTGATACAGAAGGCAAAAATCCAATCCAAATGAGGACCCATGATACATCCTGAACATCCAGATATGAATTTTATCTCGCCCTATCTCCCCTGTCATTGGTAGCAAGCAGTTCATTGAGGTGAGAATGAAGAATTAATGTCTTTGCCTAAATAGGTGATTCCTACTAAAGGCTGCTGTGTGTTATGGACAAGCTTGAAGACGTTTGATGAGCTGTATAACAGGAAAGATGTTCTTGTTACAAAAGAATCTGATACATATTTTCTGATACATATAGGGAATTTACCTCATATTCTATGAGATTATAAAGTCACACAAACTAAACTGTGTGAATGAAGAAAGGCAGATTTTGTTGTTTGTTTTTTGTAATAAACAGTGAACATTTTCACATCTAGGTTTGAGGCCAGAGAATGTATATTTTTGGGGCAGTAAGTGGCATTTCCTTACTGCCTGGAAAAAAACCTCACCATGAGGAGATTTGTATATTTAATTATAGAGTTTCCTACAAGAATTTTTGAATAACCATCTCTTTTTACTGTATTTTGAAGAGTACTGAGCCGTACCCTTTCCCTGAGGTCTATTTTATAAGCAAGTGTCACATTATAGATAAAAATTTCAGGCAGAATTGGGGTAGCACAAAGGCTCTGACTGTGCTGAAAATATTACTCATTCCAACTATTTTTTCCAAGCTAAATGGGTTTTCAATTTTGATGGGATGAAAACTACAGCAAAACCAGAACCAACCACTTACTTTGTATAAAACGGTTACAACAAAAGGGACATAGATGACAACCCATCCTGTTCAGGGCTCAGATGTGCTTCTGGTGAGCTCAGCAGTTCTTCTTTTTGTGTTGTAGCCTTTGCAGGACAAAACAAGGTCTAAAGTCCCTCAAGTTAAAATAATAACAACATATGAAACATACTTTTTCTTATCCACAAAATCTTCATATTTTGATATCCCAACCATAATAATCATAGTTATTGGATGCAATGATGATCATTGCAAGTCAAACTTAGGAAGGGACAAGGAAGCTGATAAACTATAAGTAGCAGAGACCTTTACATATATTGATAAATTGGGCTATCATAATACTTCTTTGATAAAATGCTTTCTGTCATTCAAGGTAAAAAGTCTTCCCAGGTATTCAAAATAATCTTTAATCTTAAATTGTGTGTTCTATAAGATCTGTCAAACTAATATTAATCAAATTGTTGCCCAGTATTTATATGTTGTTGTCTTTACACCGATTATGTATTAATTCTCTTCGGACAGGTGTTGTTTTGGGTTTTGCCTAGTGATTGAAGAGCACTCATAAAATGCATCTAAACCACGGCATAAGGTTTCTAGATCCACATAAGTACTGTGGTCTCTTTCCAACTGCTGCCAAGAGCAGCTTGTGTATTAGCCCCTTGCTTGCCCTCATTTCTCGTACAAAGAAGCCCGCATGGGCAGGCAGAGATGGGCTGTTCTGTGGTTCCAGAGACTTGGGAGAACACAACTGGGAAGCACATCACCCCTGAAGGAATAGGAATAGGAATAGGAATAGGAATAGGAATAGGAATAGGAATAG
>JANPWX010019834.1:744911-871499 GCA_024734555.1 Trochalopteron elliotii | reverse complement strand
AGGGAAGGGAAGGGAAGGGAAGGGAAGGGAAGGGAAGGGAAGGGAAGGGAACTACTTACTTACCTACTTACTTACTTACTTACCTACTTTTTCTTCAGTGACTTGGAAATCAGTTTTACAAACAGTAAAACAGAGGGAACAGAAGTGCCTTCCAAGATTGTCATGGCTGGTACTGCAGACTGTTTTAAAAGCATGTTCAGTGCAGTAAAGAGCAGCCATACCATATCAGTGAAAAGAAAAACCCACCATATTTACACATTACAAGTGTGTATGGAGCGTTTAGGAGCCTCAAAGAGGATACAAGGAATAACAAAGCAAACCTTTTAAATTGAAAGCAATTTGCTTTAAGGGAATATTCTGAGCAGTGGCCTCAGAACTGCCCGCACACCTTGCTTCTGTATGCAATTTCAGAGAATTTTTGACAGTGAAATGTGACCATCTGCCAGACTGTGAAGTAGTTGACAACCTCAGCTGTAGCCATTTCCCATTTACTTAGTATTATAAACATATCAAAAGATTTCAACTATTTCCTGTGCTTCATGGTATGGCCTCCCACACCCGAACTACTTTACATCATCTTGCTAGAATGTCCTATGGGGAATATTCACTATTCAATGAGGAACAGTTTTATTTAAGCACAACTGCATGGGGCTTTTTAGGAAGTGTCTCCCTGCTTTCATTTGGCTTTCAGATGTTTTTTAAAGTGCTGTGCTTTGTTTCTCACCCATTTACAATCTGATTTTCAAAAGTACAGAAAAACCTGCTGCTCTGTTTTAAGTGGCTTGGCTAGCCTAATATCTCTGTAATCAAATAATTAGCTCATCACTGTTTCAATGCTGCTATTTTGTGTAAAAAGCAAAAAAAAAAAATCAGTAAGTTGAGAAACCAGACAGTCATGTAAAATGGTTGCAGTATTTGGTAAAAGAGATTCTCCACATGTTAAAAAGTAGTTTGGTGCCTTAACGCTTCAAAATCACAAAAGATGAGCAACATATGCATTCAAAGTAAACACTACTGAAAATGCTAAAACACAGGCACAGAAAGTAAAATCATCACATTTAAATAGATTTTATATTAAACTATGAGATTACAAAAGGCAGCCATAAGAAATAGATCAGGGTATATAAAACCTTCATACATTAGAGAAATCAGTTTGAATGTAACAAAAATGAAACATCCATATATCCGAAATTTCATTCTTATATGCCTGGGTAGTGAAACAACAGTATAAAAAATCTGAAAGGAAATTCTGAGAGGTGGAGCTATAAGGTTTTTACTATTTGTGTTAACTCTGTTATAATATGTGGGAGTTGTTCATTTTTATCTCCTCACAGACTAACTCAGCAAGAGCAAACAACTCAGACATAATTGTTCTGCCAATCTGTATTCCTGATATGACCTCAAATGAAAAAAAAAAAGGAAATTTATTTTTGAATATTTATTTAATACCATTGTTGAATATACCAGGTTCCCTATTCATCTTAAAATAGCTATTTGACATTTTTTTAGAAAAGATTGCACTCTAAAACTGTAACAATAGTTACGGTTTCCATTTTTTCAGAAAGCTCTTTCCTATCCCTGTGTTGTCCCTATGGTGAAAACTACAAAAAACACTTCAAAAATAACCCAAATGTTAGACAAAAGGTGGGTCAAAAATACAGAGCCACTTTCAGCATATCATAGGTATTTTACTCCTCCTTTCCTGTGCCTGTTGTATCCTGGTATGTAAAGAAAAGAAAGATTTTCCATCCTCCTCTGAAGGCTTGAATCCTGATGCTGCACGGGGAGGGCAGAGCTACAGGAATGGAGCAGCAGTACTTATGTTTTTTGTCAGAGGGTGCAGTGCACAGCAGGTGAGCAACCCACAATATGTCAGGTATTTGAACTGTTGGTTCTGGAGCATTGCTAATCTGTAGGGATTGTGGTTATTGCTGATCTGCAAAGTTTGTGAGCAGAGGGCAATAGCGTGTTCCCTCTCTGGCACAATTTTGTGGGCTGCAACCCAGCCCAAAGTCAATTTACTTCTTTCTACTTCCTCATCCTTAACAGCACTATGCTATCAGAAATATTTTTTTTATTAGACAGAATCCACCACCACTGGGGTCACAATAACTTGATCTGTTGGTGGGAGGATGAGAGGGGGGAGGAACAGGTGAGAAAGAGAGAGAAGACCTGTATGCTTGATGTTGAAGAAAAGCCTGTTTGTGCTCAATACATTGGAGAAATTGTTCAAGAACAGTTCATCCGTGTGAAAAATACAACCCCTACATGGCTGCCAAATTCAGTAAGGCCTAGTATGATCACTTATGTAAGTGCCAATCCTAAAACTTCAAAGTACCTGGAGGTAATTTCAATTTCTACACTCCATTTTTTTTTCTAAGACTGTAGAACATTTGAGAGAGATGTTTGCCTGTTTGGGTCAAACCCTTCCATTATTTTCTGCTTGTTCCCAACTAAAAAAAAAAAAAAAAAAAAAAAGAAGAAAAAAGAAGTGAGTATATATAGATATATGTGTGTTTGGCACGTTCCACAAAGTCAACGCCTAATTCAAGGACCTGGGATACAAACACCACATAGTGTAAAGGGACCTGACAGTACCAGAACAGTTACAGGAAAATCATGTGTTTTCATACATTTTATGGCACCTGTAGTTAAACATGGTGTATTTAACATGTTCTCATACTGCACCAGGATTGGCTGATGGCCATTTCTTGACACCATCATATCCACATGTTCTCAGGCAACCCTGTGGTTGCCTGCCTCTGTCCTTTGGGCCAGGAGGAGTTCAGATAAAAAAAACCCCATACATCTATATCCAGCATAAACTTACCTAGAAATACATATGTAATAATGAGCCAAGAGGCTTTTGTGTCCTCACTCAGTCCAGCAGGATGGCCACACAGAGCAACAAGGCAGACTGGGGCTTCGCTCAGGGCTGCAAGACACAGGCAAGGCTATTTGCAAAAGTGGAAAACCAGAGCAAAATGCTAACTTCAGAAGAACATGCAAGAGGGGTCAATAACAAAATGATATAAAGTGGTCCACATAAAAAGACCAGGTGGACCAGAAAAATGGCAAATAGGCCCATGAACCACACACTGGATTTCAAGATCAGTGTCACACAGAAAGGATGGCACTGGTGGAAAGCTCTCTTTTCCTGTAGCTGTGATGGATTTTTCAGTTGCTGTAACACCATTATGGGATGGGGGTTCGTTCCTCATCTAAGGATATGTTTCTTCATATCCTCAGTTTGATGTTGCAAATAAGGTGGAGGGTTGAGCATGCTGTCTGAAGACTGCAGCTTTGGACAGAGACTTGCAGTCGCATGCTCTCAGAGAACATCAGGGGGTGTTGCTGATAAAAGGGTAGCCAAGCCAGTTTGCAGGGGATGCAGAAATAGACAGTAAGGAAAGATTTAGCATGCACAAACCATGATTATTTCTTTTGAAGCACAAAGCAGCAGCAAGAAGTTAGGTGGTGACAAAAGGGAGCATGTTGGGCTGTGGCTCTAGACAGTTCAGAACTTCGGAGCTGGACACAATGTAGAACAATACAGATTTGTTACTTTAGGCCCAAAATCTGTACTTGAAGCTTATGAAACATTTGTTCATTGTTGAATCTGATGGTTATGCTCAACTCCATCTTGTCAGCATGAATGACTCTTTATCTCTCCCACTATTTATTTCCACAATGAATGCAACACAGCTTTTTAGATAGGTGAGTACTCTCTTGCAAGGTGATCAAAGCTTTCATCAAACTTGCATTCTGGCTGTCATTATTGTGGAAAACATATACAGCAACATTTTCAGAATGCTGCAGCCTATCCCCTAATCCAAAATTATGGACTAAAACCCTGAAATATTTAATTGCTCTAAGCAGCAGTGACAATAGTCTCTGCTTTGCTGCAAGTATTGCAGCAAATTTATTCAGCTGTTTATGGACAAGAAGTTTTAGGGCTATATTTTACTAGCACATAATGTCAAAGGCTGTGATGGCTACTTTATTGTTAGTCACCTTCTAAAGGAAGAATGCATATGCAATTAATCTCCCAAGGTGGTAAATCTGTATGCACAAAAGTGCCCAGCATGAGTATAAACTTCATATACTCTTTAAATTTTTTTACCTGTAATGCTAAGTAGCCTTCTCCCGTCTATGAGGAAAACCATTATTTCCCCCATTTTTTCCCAGCACTGCTGAAAATCAAACTCATATGGGCCCTCTGCCACCACTGGATTATTATGGAGAGAACAGCATGATTTTTGACGAAAAAAAAGCCCAAAAACCCAGCAGTTCATGACATGACAGTATTCTAACCAATAGGGTTTTTGACTTGTAAAATAAACAGTTATTATTGCAAACAATATGTGAAAGTGTTTGGAGACACCTGTAGATCATACAAGAAGAATGCAGTGATGAACCACTGCAGATAATGAGAAAAAGGACATTGAAAAGGTGAAAGTTTATTGCTGTACTTAACTCCAACATTACACTGACCTCTATTTCCGAGTCTAGCTACCAGTTTATGTTCCTTAAAGATAGCACAATTACATTCCTCCCTGCAGACAACTATAAAGTGAGGAAAAAAGAGGCATTCAACCCTTTTCATTGGCCACTTATGTATGTGGCAAAAAAAAAAGTCAAATCTGTCATCTGGTACCATATGGTGAATATAAAGCAGGATCCTATTTTCTTAGATGTCCATCCGGTCCCACAGTGCCTCCTACTTTTTAATTTGATGGGTATTTATCCATGCCTGTATTGAATGCTACCATGAAAATAACTGGAATGACCTGCCAGGGGCCAGCTTTGGATATGTGCATTACACAACATAATGAAAGATGGACTACCTGAAAATGGTAACATCAGATCCAAACCTGTTCATGAGACTGTCACTCTGAAAAAGACATAGAGAACTTTTAGACAAATTGTTCACACTGATGGGCACCAGGAAAGTGAGTTTTGGTGGCAGAAAAAAATTCTGGTTTTATTACAAACAAGACACTGACAGAAAAATGCATAAGAATTTGGTAGCCTCTACTTCTTCACCAGCAAACAAAACATTATCCTCCAGAACACCCTGGAGTTATTTTTTGACACTCTGACAGACTGTTTTCAGATGTACAGAGTCAAAATCTAGCCACTGCAGGGGCTCTTTCTTCCAGTGCTTCCCATTAAGGTAAAAGGCAACCTACTGTTTCTCTTAACACCAGTTTGAGCAGAAAGCTGCCACACTCTGCATCTAGAGCAATGAAGGAGCCCTTATGGGTACCTGGTATTCCCTGGAACTGAAGAAGTCTCTGAAGAAGGTCTGTAAAATTAATGGGGTTTGACATTTTCATCAGTGGGTAGAAGTCTTTCCAGGGATTATTTAAAACTACACCTCCAACAAAGTGTACTTCAAAGTACGAAGCTTCAGGCTACCCAGCCTGATAAACAGATGAAGACAAAAAGGCTAATATGTTGCAGATTAATGGCAACATAACACACTGAACGCACTAGGAAAAATCCTACCAAATGCCGAATTTCAAAAAATTTTTAAATTCCTCACAGAAAAAAATTGGGACAGACATCCAACCAAACCAACACCACCATTGTAAGAAAATCAGATGACTTGTAGGGTTATCTCCTCTCTGGCTTGCCATGTGTATCCTCTTGTGAATTCTACCAATAAGGATGTGAACACTGCCAAAGGATGTGTGATCCTGAAGTGCAGCACTAACATTTTTCACAGTGTGGTTCATCATGGCATACCAAGGCCTTCAACTTTACAATGTATTACATGCCCTGCAATACTATGCCTTTATCCTGGCACTGATTCTACAACATTTGAGAGTCACCTGGAGCAATGGATGCAACTGCTTAGGGAGTATTTATGTGTCTCCAGATGAGGACATTATGAAATTGGTGTAATCAGACTCCAAATCCAATGGCTACTTGCAGTCTGGAGACAAATCTACTTTAAAGGTTAATGATATCACTCTAACTGCAACAAACAGCAAAAACATAAATCTGGGGCACTGAGGGGTCTCGTGATGGACTGTATTATAAATCTAGCCAGTATTGACCTTAAGAAGAGTGTGATAGTGCAGTGCTCTACCATCAGAAATGAGGAGAAGTGAGCAATAGAAACTAGAATCCTTCAGAAGATGCCGAAGATAGTCTATGACAAGGAGTACTTAATAGTATTTTAAAAGCCTTCAGTTTTTGACCATGGATATGTGCTGGAAGAATGGCTTTTATGTTATTCTGGCATGACTTAACATCCCTGTGAAAAACTATTTTGTAAAAAGTCTTTTGGAGAACACAAATCACTGCCTCTCTATAATGCCTGAGAATAATGTGTAGCCGGACTGCTGTTGGCTGGAACTACTTTGTAAGTATTCTTTTATCAAATTTGTTTAGCTGTCATGTGAAAGTCTCAGGGACAACTATTTCTTTCCCTCTAATAAAAGAATGAGGTTGCGTTTGATGATGAAATCTGCATGTGAGAGCAGAAACTGAAGAAGCTTTTACTAAGTATGCACGTCACAGGAATCTCCAGAAAGGAGTGTCCAGAAGGGTTTTTTTGCCAGGGTAAAAGTCGCTCTGAACAAAATATATGGTGTTGAGAATCCCAGAGACTACATCCAGGCTCTGCCCCAGGCAGATTTTTCCTGCAAAGCCCAGTTCTTTAAGTGTTTGAAGAAGTTACATAATTATCACATAAGTATCTGCTTGCCAATTTAAATGTTTCTAGCCCAGAAGCTTTCAGACTAAGAAATAGTGTTTTCCCACCAGAGCAGCTAGCTCTTTACACATTGAAAATAAAAAAAGGCTTGCTGCTCAGCAGAAAATAGAGAGAACCTGGACTGACATCTTGTGTTGCTATCAGTGCACGCTTAGAAATAGGATGTCACAATGTCTGTCCCTCTTGACCTGTTAATCAGTCCTTTTGGCAGTGGAAAGCAGTGTTCTGCACTACTTCTGATGACCTGATAGAGGACATTCCTGAAATTGAACAGAATACCTTTGAAGAGGAGCATTGCATTAACACCCCAAGAGATACACACACTGAAAAAGGTTTGCAGATATGCCAAAATCCTGAGCAGCAAAATTGTGCCCTTCAAATCCTCATCATTGCAAGGCTACTACAGGCAGTTGCCCTCAAGTCTGTCTGCAAGGCACTTCTGCATATTACTGCTGATGCTGGTGGCAAGATTTCTCTTAATTTCTTAAATGCAGTGGTCCTGCCCAGTCTGAAGGGGAACTGAAGGAAGAGTCAAGCCCATTCTGATTCCAAATCTTGAGGTAAAAACATACTAACCTGCTTGCAAAAATCGTGTGCTTCCTCTGCCCACATGATGCACACAATCACACCGAGCTCTTTCACTCTGGAGTTTCAAGCAGTGTTCTGATGGGGTCTAAATGCCTATGGCTATTATGAATAAATGGGAATCACAGTCCAGCAGGTTCATGATGTCCTTATTATTTCTGACTAAATCTGAATCAGATTTTTTTCGTCTGATGACAGCAACTTTCATTCTTGGCCTAAAAGTTCTCCATTGAAATTACTAGTCAGTCCTGATAATTCCCTCAGGCCTTGAAAAGCAGTTAGCATAAAAAATAAATTGTGAATTGCTGCTAGGCATGTGAAAGTTGGAGGTCTGAAAGTGAGAGGTAGATGATCTCCCAGGATGCATCTTAATACCACATTTGAACTGCTTATTTGTTGGAATGAAGCCGGTGGAAGCAGAGGGAAGACTGAGGGAGAGAGATTTAGCTGTTTAAACTAAGTATAAGCACTAAGGGATCAGGATCACAAAAATAAAAATACATCAAGAACCTCCACAAAAACCAAAACCCAAAAAAACACAACCTCCCTCCCCCAAAAAACTACAATACAAAACAACAAAGGTTGTTTGGTAATGTGCATGCAGTTAGAATGCTGCCTCTTTGGGTTGATGCCCTTATGTGCATCGAACACATCTATTAAAAAAATTGAAGATTTAGTTCAACACAATTCTTTTTGCAGTACCAAATTTGAAAAAAATTACACAGCTGCATGAGACACAACTGTGACAGATACTCCTATGAGAGTCAACAAACACTACACACTGGGGGTTAAAGAAAGCATGCGACTCTTTGCTTTTTTTTATTTAGGCTTTCATCATAGTGGGGGGGAACCCCCAAACAAAACCAAACCAAAGCCCCAAAACTCTCCAGGAAACCCAAGTTCTCTACTAGGCCTCTTGCTTCATGGGGGTTAACAATCTCCATTCAAGACTGTGCTACATTCAGAGTAGCAGGGAAGACTATATCCTTTATTGGCATGAAGGGGTGGGTCTCCTTAGACTTCAGCAGAATTTGGCTTATTTATTCAAGCAGAGAATTTGGCCCTGAAAGTATTAGTTGCATTATAAGTACCTTCCTCTGCCAGAGCAGGATTAGTCCCTCATTCAATGCATTTTGCAGTGTGATGTTAAAAATGAAATATTAAGCATTCCATATGACAGAGTTTTCCCTATGCCTCTTGGGATGTGAACTCATTAAGAACTTTTTCTGGTTGCTCAGCCTATGCTGATTTCTCTTTATTGTCATCTGACTCCAGTACTTGCAGCTCTACTCCATGATACCACACAAAGCAATTCTCCATCCTTTCTTTTGTGTGATAAACACATATCAGGAAAAGGAAGGATCCTTTTTTTCACAGCGCTAACATGCATACACGATTGTTCTGCAAGATGTTTAACATCTACTATTACAAGAGCTAAAAGTTAATTTTAGAAATAAGGAAAATGTCACCTTTGATCTTGTTTATGTGCTAGAAGGAATACGAAAATTCTTACTGAGCAGATTGCCAGGAAAAAGTACATGAAGAAGTACAACATGCCTCTGTCTCTACATGTAGGTGAATGGAGATTGCCAGATACACTAGAAGCACTCTTTAAGGAGGAACCATAAAGAAAGCAAATGAGGAGCCTCCTACTTCTTCTCTGGTGCTGGAAGTACACTCTGTACACTCCCTGAAAGTGTTGCTAACTGCCAGAGAGTGAGCTCTGCTTGTTGAGATGTATTAGATGAACAGAAATCTAAAAAAAAGGTCAGCAATTCCTTGGCCCACTATAAAACCACTTGCTTTAATTCCCCATGATTGTAAAGGTAACTCTGCTTTATGATCTAATTTTGCTTTTCTTACATGTTTTAAACAGTAATTTACCATCCAAGAATTACCTCAGAGATCAATAAGGCTACTTATGAAATAAAACAGTATTGCAAGTAAAGGTGGCACACAAAAAAGTCTCTGAGCCCTCCCTTTAAAATTCTTGCTATTAGACAGCTCAGTAGGAGTTTAGCCAGTATACACACTTTCAGACCTTCCCATGCTGCAGAAGCTGGAAGTCCTGCTCAGTTCCCAATACAATAATTTGTTTTTTTTCTTCTATGAAAAATGCACATCTTATGCCATTCTTGTAAGTAAATATTTACATCTTTTCAGGGCACTGCAAGGAGTTCCTCCCAATGCACCATGAAGTAGGTTAAACTGAGCAGAGACTGAAGCCTAATATAAAGGCACAAAGGGGTCTCTATAAACTGGGAAGTCAGAGCATTGTGATTTTGGCTGCAGAGTGTAACCGGACTTGAGAAGCTAAACTGCTGGAGCCCAAGTGTAATTCTGGTGCCAAACATTTGTCTGCACGCTGTTCCTGTGCAGCTCAGCTTTGTCAACATCCCTGTGACTTAGAAGGCACTGCTCCTCCTTCCTTCACATATTGAAACTGTCCCCTGTTAATGAAGTCATACTGACTGAACATAGCACACTCCAAGTGTATCCTGATCGTAGGGCACGGGAGACACACAAAGAATGGCCCTACCCTCCCCACCCCAAAACCATTTTACAGCCCAGGGTTTTTTTAGCAGGGAGAGCATGCAGAAATGTCACAAGTTCCAGCTCTCTGCAAAGAGATACTCCCAGCCTTGCCTCCAGTTGGTCACTACCTGCTGCACACTGTTGCAGAATGGAAGTACGTTTATGGGACACAGAATTCATTTTCTCTTTATGTCTAGATGTCACAGAGCAAATTATTTTTGCCTCTTGTCTCCTAGAAAGATTTTGTTTGTACATTGTACAGCCTAAAATATAGAATCAAAACAGTCACTATTTTTAGTGCAAGTTACTTACTGTCACAGGATATTTGTTTTCTAAATTAGATAAATTGACCTAGAAGTCCATCCTTGTTTTTGTCCTCTAGGCTAAATTTCATCGGAAAGAAAAACAAAGTCTCTTGAAGTGTATTCTGATATGACTAAGGTACTTACTTAAGTGATATCATTAGTTTAAATCAAAAAGTATTACCCCTTCAGGTTCATTTCCATGAACAGTTCAGAGAAGGTACAATAATTCAAGAACAATGTCAGTTTTCAACCCATTGGAATGATTATCACAGGAAAAGAAAGCAAAAAATCAGTAACAATGAGGGAGTTGAGTTGACATGTTGGAGTAAAGCCATTCCAAAAGGAGGAACAAAAACTTCATAGTAATAAATGTAAATGTTAGATCTACCAGTGTATTACAAACTGTGTGGTTTTCACCAGCTGTACAGCCCAGAATTTGAAAACAACTTGTCTCGGATATTATAATCTAAATTACATTATTAACTCAGTATGAACACGACACCATTGTGTTAGTGAGATAAAACTTCTAAAGTACTGTCACTCCATGGTTTTAAATTTGCAGTGATTAGCTTAGTTGGTTTTACAAGGCAGTAGCAAGGTCTTGAGGATTTCCAGCCCCTGAAATGATATGTTGATTCACTTCAAGGCTGAATCAAAGACAGTGTTCAGCAGCAAAATCTCACAACAAATTCATGCAAGACAGTGTCTCTACAGTATCGTGCTTATGCACTGTTTCTATTGCACAAGAAACAAAAGCAAGCCAGGATTAAAGAAATTTCAGTGTTTCAAGCTCAATATAAAGCTTACTGTCTTAATAGATATGTCAGATAAAAGATGATATAAAGAAAAAAAGATATAAGAATATATTAAAAAAAAAGACAAAGAACAAATGCTAGAATGACCCCAACAAGCAACACTTCCCACCAAACATCTGGACACTACAAACTCTGAGGAAGTTACTACATCAGAATCCAGATTTTGCAGCTGTCTTATAATGAGCTGAACCAAAACTTTGGATCTGATCATATCCGAGTTTTAAAGATGTTTGGATTTGAGCCTTAGTTTGGAGCTCTGGCTGAGTTACAATACATGTGTGTTTCTGAGCAAGTAAAATGATTGAGCTTTGTAAAAACCAAAACATTTTGAAATATAATTTAAGAGGCACTTTACCATATTAGGGAACTGGATCAACTAATTTTAAATTTTCTTATTTTGAATTTACTCACATATTCACTAGGTAAAATTTTAACTGTGTACTCTCTACTAGTCACACAAAATACACATACATTATGTGTCCACGAGTTCCACCTTTTTTATGACAAAAAAAGTACTGGACATTTAAGAAGCAACACAATGCCTTTTATCAGTTTCATTTGCATACAGTATTGCATTGCTTTGCAAGCATGAAGCACCATCTATTGAGCTGCTCACTTCTTCATGGTTTCTCACATGTCACTCACAATTCTTAACATTTTTTAGGTAATATGGAAATCTTGAAGATCTCTGGTATTCATCAGAATATTTTCTCTTGAAAGGTAAGTGGCATTTTTTGTTTGAATAAAAATCTGAGTAAGCAACACTTCCTTGTTTCCTTGTTTGCCACACACACATCAATTAATTTTGTGCCACAGAAAGATAAACTGTGGCCTTCAAATGCCACTGCTTTTAAAGACATTTTAAGTATTCCATATATATAATGTGAGATGAAAATACTGAGACAAAACAGCAGTGTTTCAGAGAAAAATTATTGCAAAACAAAGTCTGAGCCCCACTATAATAAATGTTGTACCTGTGGATGCACACAATTAAGAGAGTTGACCTAAATAACAGGCCAAGAAAATAAAAAATAGAAAAGCTTAAGTTTTTGCCACAAAACAGAAGCTCAGCATCTGCTTATACTACTGTATTCTGTTCCTCTCCCTCTTTTTTTGCCGGCCCCTCCCAAAACAACCTGGCTAACTTGACCATTCCCTGTTTCCCTCTCTCTGTAAAGAAAAAGCCAACTGTCAAAATCCAGAGATCTGCCAAATGCTTCTGGTATTTGGTATTCCCCAAGGCTGCATGGGCCCTTTTCCTCTTTCCTAAGGTACCACACACATCTTACATGTGCCTCACTTCGTCCAGAACCTGTGTTTCAGAAGTAGCATATTTCAGAAGTAGCAGAAATAGAAGTGAAGCTACCTTTTACCACTGCTCTACAGGCAGCTGAATGACACCTTCACTGAAGAGATGCATTGCTAAGACCAGTCAGCTGCAGTTAAAGACCCAGAGCGCATGTGTTTATCTATACAGAGCTTCATTCAAAGGGCTGAAAGGGCAACATGATAACAAAATCATCTCTGAAATACATTTTTTTTCTCCCAGTGGAGAATTTGGGGATGTAGAATTTCATTTTCATACAGGATACTTTCTAGTTTTTTGTGATTTTTCAGAGATGTGTATCAGACTGCACTACCTGAAGGTTAGGTATAACTGCCATTCAAAAACAGAAGAATCTCAAAAAAATTAGATTCAAGTTGTTGTTGAAAATGCTTCATTTTAGCTGTCCCCAACCTCTTCTTTTTTTTTTTTTTTTAATACTCTAAAAAGCATTTGAAAATCTTCTAAGCATTTTAAGCTTCTATGAGGACAAGAAACATACTTAAAAGATTTCTCATATACCCAGTCATGTGCAAGTTTTAGAGCTTTTTAAATTAAACTGGAGATATTGCAAGAAATTATTACAATGAACTTTGCCTTTTGACTGCACTGGTCAAGAGACTTGAAACAATGCCATGTAAAAAGCCATGAACATAATTTAATTCTGGTTTCACTCCTCTGTGTCTACTATCAGTAATTACAGAAAGATCAAGTCTTTATCAGCAATGCAAAATTGGATCCTAAACACACGTCTGCCTTCTTCATCTTTATACATCCATCATCACACATTTATGAATTATATTTAAAACCAGTGCTAGGGAGTTCTATATGAACAGAGACTTCTTATATAGACTGAAATTTTGAGCCAGAGTGAGTAAATGCAATCACAGTCCTGAGACATAAAAAAGAGCTGTGAACCAGCTGTTTAGCTTCCAAAGATTTTCAGTCAGTCAGCTCAAGAGACTGGATGATATCCACACTGAAGTGGAAATGGGATATCACTTATGCTTATTGCACTGAAGCTTTATTTAGATAAGTGAAATCCAGATCATCATTAATTATAATCAAAGTAAGAGAACAGACGTCTACACTGTCAGGGATCTCCTCATACTGGCCCACTGAAGGCGTTGGTAAAACAGATAGTTCCCTAGTAACTACCCATTAAATTCCTCTACAGTTCTTCCTACCTTGCTTCATGGTAGGCACGGAAAGGAGAAGGACAGTCAGGGAATTAATGTCTCTCATTTCTGCAGCCACTTAATTTTGAAAAGGAATAAATTCTGTTAGGAAAGTATCACAGGAAACCTTTAAGCAAGCAGCAGGGATAAATTATTCAATTGATGTCAAATAAAAAGCTCAAATCTCACAGGCCTGGTAATACGATACATTGCTATGTACAGGTAACCAAAAGGGCTGGTGCAAAGCAATTATAACAATCAAAATTAACCAACAGTCTTACTGGAAATTTAAGATTAGTAACTGAAGATTCAATTATACTCTTAGGTATAGCCCTAGAGTCCATGGTTGCAGCAAGTCAGTAAGACTTGTCAGTCTGGTTTTTTCTGGTTGTTGAAATGAAAAAAAACCACTGTAAAAAAGACTCAGTTATAGAATTTCTATTCTGTGTGTCACCACAGAAGACACAACATTTCTCAATAACCTGCAGAAAAGTCAAAGCCAAACGAAGAAAATCCACAAGTATAAAGAAACATAGGAAGTAAGCAGAAAAGACAGAAGGTCTCATAAATCTCACAGCATCCTAGAAGAACCCCCACTTTGGTGAACCTCCTAGATGGTCCTCAGCAGCAAACCATGTTTTACACTACTGAGGAGAAACAAAAAATTATAAATTTTGTTTCAATTTGATCTAAAGCAAAATTATTTCTTTATTCCAAACCCCATAGTTGAATAATGATGAGGATATTAGTTGTCTCTTCAGTCAGACACCAGATAAAAATTATTGTTGGTAGTCACATTTGGTCTACACTTACTTGATTTTCAGTGCACTGCTTCAGAGAAATATGACAATGCCCAACAGTCAATCTTTTAAGAGTTCACTGAGTGGGGCAAGGGAGGGAGGAAGGGAAAGAGGGTGGAGAAGAGTCCTTTTTCCTTGGCGAAGAAATTACCCTCCATAGCAACAAGCAGAAAACTCAAAGCACATATTAATAGAGCGAAGTCAGAGTGCAAACAATCAGTAATCCAGGCTCTTTTCAGACTCTATCGGGTCAGAACAAAAACACAGGAAGTATTTTCCTCATTTATGTTGTCTGAAGCATGTAGCATTTTTCTTCACTTATTTGTTCTTGTGCCTAACCAGAAGATGAAACACAATAAGCAGATTAAAGAGGATTTTGATTGGGAGATTATGGGAGATTGTTTTACTGGTGTTCTTAAGTGTGTTTCAAGTACCTCACTGACAGTGCTTAATTCTTCCTGTTAAAGATGCCGGAGATAGAAGAGGTCATCAAATTGGTCACTACAGGATTTCAGTTCTGATAGAACGCCTATTGAACCAGCTGCTACACTACATTAGGATTCAGTTTAGGTTATACCAGTCCAAATATACACATATTTGCCTTAAACAGTGCAAACGAATTGTGTATTATCCAAATTATAGGTGCATTTATTTTATCCAATGAATAAGTGCACATTTTAACAATTTCTGTGTTTTTACAGCCATCAAAATAATTTTATCTATCAGGCTGGTACTCAGAGCAAGGTGAATAAATGCTGCAGTAACTACCCCTTAAACTGCAGGGTTTTGCCAGGTTGGGTAATATTAACAATATTTGATTAGCAAGTGCTATGGGGGATTTTGCACAAGTGCACAGGGCAAATCAAATCAAATTTAAGAGGAAGATAGGAAGCCCTGTCAGACATTCCTCTCTTGGGTACCCTCTGGAGGATATCAGGCCAGACAGGCAATACTTTGCAGCCAAGAGACAGCATGTAAGCTTTTGGGAGAGCCTCATTTCCACAATGATGAGAAGGAGAAAGGCTTCTCTGAGATCACAAGAGACTGCCTGGGTAGGGAGAGGAGCCAACAGCAGCTTGGCAGGATCCCAAGAGTCCCAGGGCAGCACCCAGCAAAGGTGTGCATGCTACAATGCTGCAAAAAAAGGAGAGCAAAGACAGGCTGCTCTTCAGCTGCCTTGTTTGCACCAAACCTACCTGCCTAGCTGGGCCTGACAGTCCAGCAGAGCCAGCACCATCCTGCTGCATGGGAGCTCGCTGCCTTGTCCACGCATCTGCAGGATACCACAATATCTGGGGGGTATCCCAGGATTTATTCCACTCTCCTTCCACAGACAATGCTGCCAGTGCTCTGCCTACTAGGGGATGCTGTTGCCATCCCTCTGTGTCAGCTGAGGCATGGAAACATGTGCTGCTTGCTGCAGCAAGGAGGTGAAATGGTGGTGAACAGGAAGAATGTCAAGCACACCTAGAAACCTGGGCTGTGCAGACCCCCATGGCCCCTCAAGAAAGTCTTCACTTGAAGCTAAAACCTCTCTGTGTGCAAATTCCCTATATTCTCAGTCAACCTTCTGCCATCTTGATGTGGGAGGAGACTGTGCAGGGATCATTATAAAGCCTAATTTCATCAGAGTTTATAATCCTGGCAGTGATGTGAATTACAGCTGGTACCTGCTACATCACCTCAATGCAGATATGGATGCGGCAAATAAAGGATGCATCCCAAAGGTCAGTGACTACTGTCGTGGGACAGGAAATTCCCAGAAAGGATCACTGCTGGAGATGGGTGGGTAAATTGCCCTGTCCATCCAGTCCCAGGCAGTGACCAAAAGAAGCAGCAACAGCAGCTGTCTTGCCTTCCTAGAGTTAGCAGCTCTGGAAAGCCCTGGCAGCCTTGGGACTCAAGTAAAGAGTCTTTCCTTTTCAGATGCTGCTGGGACAGCTCACAGTTTACTTGAGCTCTCCATGGTAAGAGCCCTTCTCTCCCCTGACCTGCAGCACGTATAGTAGGGTAGCAGCACACAAGACCATGCTATTTTCATTCACTTTCCTGGCCTAAGTTCCTTGATAAAATCCTTTGGCATGGGAGATACTCCCTCCATCTCACCCTGCAAAAGGGTCATCAGAGCCTGGCAGCATTTGATGGTTGTAATCTCCAAAGCATTGGCCCATTCCATTCAGATGGCACCTTTTTTCTGGAGACAGGCACAACCCTCCATTTATGTTTGTCTTAAAGGGAGCCACCATTTCTCCAAAACACAGTCAGCTTCCAGCTGAATGCTGTACACACAGAAACCTGTCTTTGTGACAGCGACATTTGCTTACTCCTGCTCTATATCTTCAGCAAATTCTCAAGAGAATGGACCTACAGCCATTTATCTCTGACTGATGTAAACTCCAAAGTCTAAAGCTAGAAATTTCACTGGGAACACTATACTCTCTTGAGTATAAGAGGCCTGAAAACCAGTGTAATTTCTCAGTCCAGTGGGTGCAACTTGGTGGTGAAATCTTGGTCTCTTTCACTCATTTTCCATGTTTCTTTCCTCATTTGCCTTTGAATTTAGCGCGGGAATAGGCACATCCAATTAATTCACAGGACAGAGTGGGAGAGGGCTTGGTGGGGTGCTGCCCAACATGGACTCTCTCCAGTACATCCATGTCTTTCTTATTCTGGGAACCCAGAACTGCACACAGGACTTTAGATGTGGCCTCACTAGTGCTGAGTAGAGAAGAAGGATTGCCTCCTTCTACCTGTTGGCAATCCCTTGCTTAATGCAGCCCAGCATCCCATTCATTTTCTTTACTGCAATGACACACTGCTGGACTGCTCCTGCCAAGGACCACATACTTCTCACTGTTGAAATTTATGAAGCTCCTGTCAGCCCATTTCTCCAGCCAGACAAAACCCATGTGAGATGACAACATGACCCTCTGGTGTATCTGCCACTCTTCCCAGCTCTGTGTACCTTTGCTGAGGTCACACCCTGCTCCATGATCCAGCTTATTTATGAAGGGGTCAAATAGGACTGGACCAAGTATTGACCTCTTAGGCACTCTGCTAGCTACTGGCCTCCCAATACAATTTATACATGGAATGCAGAAAAGTATTTCAAGACAGCCAGCACCACTTCACATAGGGCATGTCTTGCCTGACCAACATGGTGGTGGAGATATCTTGCCTTCTGTGGTGGAGTAACTCCAACCATGAACAAGGGAAGGGTTACAAATGTCACCTATATGGACTTCTGTGAGCAGGCCTCTGACATGGTCCCCTACAACATCCTTCTCTCTAAATTAAGAAGATTTTGATGGCTGGACTACAAGACATGTAAGGAATTTTCTGTATGGCTGTATTCAGAGAGCAGTGGTCAACAGCTCAATGTCCAAATGGAGATCAGTGACAAGTGCTGTCCCTTAGACATCTGTGTTGGGTCTAGTACTGTTTAATATTTTCATCAATGGCATAAATAGTAGGATTGAATGCACCATCAGAAAGTTTGCAGACAACACCAAGCTCAGTGGCACAGTTGACATGCCTGAGGGACAGGATGCCATCCAGAGGGACCTGGACAAGCTGAAGGAGTGGGAATCTCTTGAGGTTTAACAACGCCAAGAGCAAGATGCTGCACCTGGATCACCCAGCAAACCCCAGTATCAATACAGGCTGGGGAATAAATAGATAAAGAACAGTCCTGCCAAGAAGGACTTGTGAGTGCTGGTAGATGAAAGTTTGGACATCAACTGGTGATGTGCCAAAATGCGTATTTTTACTTTTTACTATCCATGCAGTTAAATAGGAAATCTGTTGTCTAATTATTCAAACTCTATAGTCAATCACTTTGAAAGATTTTTAAATTTTACCATGTATCTTAAAATCAGATACTGTGATATAGGCTCTAGCAGGAAATTCGGTGCAGCCATTAAAACAGGTGAAAATTCTGGGCATTATTTTCCTCCTCCTCTCTGTTGATGTCCCTCGACCTCCAAACTTTATGACTCAGATTTATCTTTTCACAAACCACTTTTGGATGCATATCTTTGAGTTCAAGATATTAATGATGAGGTAAATAAAAATCCATTAAAATGTGCTCTCTGAGAACAAATGAAAAAATAAAGCAATATATTGAACACTTCCAAATGCAAACAGCATTTCCCTCTTCATCACCAAGATTCTTCTCAGTTTCTCTGAATGCTATGCAACCCTTTCTCAGTGTATTAAATGTACTTGCAGGTATCTATCTTGGCCTGGTGCAAATGGCTCAAAGTTGTTGAAGAGCAGAAAGTAAGACAAAGCCTTCCTAATTATGCGTGAAAAAGAAACCACAGATAATTTCTTAAACTACTTGTCATTGTCATCTATCAGCTCGTCCTCTGTATCTCTAGCTAAATGCCTGTATGAGACCTACATTATATACGTCACTCATGCCATCAGAAGGAGCTGTTTGACATATTTCAAAGGTTACTCAACTATTTTTATGGTACTTACTGCACAAGGAATTAATCTCTTTCTGTAGTTATATATAAAAAAGAAAGGACAATGCAGCTTCTCTTGTAAAATGAAAATATGCAGAGAATCCAGTGGTGTGTTAGTAATGCTTGACATTAAGAATGTTTTCTACAAAAAAAATGGCTAGAAAAGGTACTTCTGTGCCAGCTGGGAAGAGATTTTCAATGTGATAACACTTCTTTTGCACTGTGCTGTTTTAGCATGCAGTTGCAAGTATCCAAACACAGTTGAAGGACATTCTTTGGGTCTAGATACGGCTAAAACATCCATTAATAACTTTTAAATTACTTATCATTAATATGAACTGCCTTGTTCTTCATGGACTATAGAAACATACATATGTCATCAAAGAAAATGGATAAAGTAAGGTAAATTTTCAATACAGGGATTGTAGAGGTGAGATGCTGGTTGTCTCTATAGTACCAAATAAATTTCTTTACATGATTGAATATGTTAGAAAGGTCTTTACGCTATATTCTCTTTTTGAACTACACAAGTGTGAATCTTCCACTTTGAAGAACACCAGAAAAGGCCAAGTATAAGTGAAGAGAAGCTAGTTTAAAATTTCTAAAGAAAAACAGTGCTGAAATATTTTGATTTGGTTTTGTGAGAGTTAGTCTTTATTTTTTAGGCTTTTTTATTTATTCCAAACACAACAAAGTTCCTTCAGATAATGAATGCTGCATAATTACCATGAACCACAGATATATGAAAATGCAGTTTAAACATTAAGAATATCTTGGTCATTCCCCTAAGCTCTCTGTTGTTTGAAGCATTTCAGTGAAAACTGACAGTCTTAGGAAATTGTGTCATATTAAATCATACTGAGAAACCCTGTAGTTGAAAACCTCACTACTTTTTCTGATTTATTCTCTTTTGACCCAGATTTGCAGTTTACAATAATGCATTAAATACTGCCATGTGTTTGTGAGTTTCTGTTTAACATATCTCATTGGGTTTGTATGCCCAGGGTTTGGTGGTGGGGGGGGCTACAGGGGTGGGTTCTGTGAGGAGCTGCCAGAAGCTTCTTATGTGTCTTGCAGAGCCAATCCCTGGTGGCTCCAAGATGGATGCACTGCTGGCCAAGGCTGGGCCACTTAGAGATCCTGATAATGCCTCCGTGATAATGTATTTAGGAAGGAAAGAAAAAGTGATTGCACATGTACCTGTGGCCAGAGGAGTCTGGAGTGAGAACCTGTGAGAGGAACAGCTCTGCAGACACCAAGGTCAGTGCAGAAGGAGGGACAGCAGGTGCTCCAGCTGCTGGAGCTGAGATTCCCCTGCAGCCCATGTTGCAGACCACGGTGAAGCAGCTGCAGCCCATGGAGGATCACAGGGATGCAGAGATCCACCTGAAGCCTATGGAGTAGACCCAGTCCAGAGCAGGTGGATGCCTGAGATGAAGCTGTGACCCCATGCCAAGCCTGTGCTGGAGCAGGCTCCTGGCAGGGAGCTGCAGACCTGGGGAGAGAGAAGCCCACACCAGAGCAGATTTCCTGGTAGGACTTGTCATCCTATGGGGGATCCATGCTGGAGCAGCCTGTCCTTGAAGGACTGCAGCCCATGGAAGAGTGACCCACCTTGCAGCAATTTGTGGAGGACTGTTGCCCATGGGATGGCCTCACATTGGAGAAGTTCATGGAGAACTGTCTCCTGTGGGAGTGACTCCATATGGGGGCGAGGAAAGGAGTCCCCTTCCTGAGCGGTGGGAGAAACATGTGATGAACTGATCATAACCCCCATTCCCTGTCTCCATGAGCTGCTGGAGGGAAGGAGGTAGAGCTGGGAAAGAGGTTGGGGTGGGGGGAAGGTGCTTCTTAAGGTCTTATATTATTTCCTTTTGTCCTGCCCTGATTTTATTGGCAATAAATTCAATTAATATCTCTCATTCAAGCCTGCTTTGCCTGTGATGATCTCTAATGAATGATCTTTCTCTGTCCTTATCTAAACTCAGGAAACCTTTCATTATATTTTCTCTCCTCTGTCCAGCTGTGGAGGGGAGTGACAGAATGGCTTTGGTGGGTGCCTGGCATCCAGCCAGGGTCAACACACTATGCACACTTTTTGTAGATTTCAGCACTACTGACAACTAGCTACCAGAATGGAAGATTATAATATTTAGCTGATTTTGACAGCATACAAGACAGATGTTGTAGGTTTTCAGATTCTATTGACCCCTTCAGCTGAGGCTGCACTGTTGGTCTGACTTGTTTGTAGTAAGGTATAATGACCCATTCAGCATCCCTTCAAGAATGAGAGAGGACTTTAGAGAGAAAGCCTGGCATAATGTATCATTTAAAAACATTACTCATGTATTTCAAACACAAATTCTTACTCATAAACCAACAGTGCTGTTAATTTAATGAAGAGGAAGTCATTACTGTCATGTAATAACACTATTTTCTTATTATCTACATCCTTACAGGTATTGTGTTCATTTCTTCCTCTACTCTCCAATCCTGCTAGTTTCTTCCCTATCAATTTCTTTGGTAAGGGCTATTAAACATATAGACAAATTCATTAAAGCCTTAGGACTTCAATTCATTTGTCACTTAGTAACTACATCTATACACTGTGCCTTATTATATGCTCTGAAGTTTGGAAAGGACTCAGTTACCTACAGATCAGGAATGCATTTTTTCCCTTTGTATTTTGGCCAACTGTCTTTCCTTACTGTATTTATGAGCTTTATTAGATGAAATATGTTCTCTATTTTATTCCATTTATACATAAATAATATTTTTCTACAAAAATTATTTCTATTTCCTTGTAAGCTACACAAGAATTGAGTTTCACCAGGGAGTTTCCCTTGCCTTCAAACAATTAACAAGTATCTTCCCACATTTACATTTTTCATTTCTTTGTAAGTGTTGATGTTAGAGGCATATGTGATGTATTGGCATCGATTTCACAAAAACTCTGCATCTTTGCATCTACTGGTTACTACTCTATTTATATACTTCACAAAGTTAGATGCATTGTTGTTAGTATGAAAGTGCTGATTTCTTTTGAATTGCTGGAAGGGGTTTAATGGTATAAAACTCATGCACATGACACTGTTTTTATGATCTCTGTTTATCATCCTTTAACAGCAGCCCAGAATGAAAATCAGTTCTGAATGGGGCAAAGTCCTTAGCTCTGTCAATGAACCAACAGATTGTAGAGGTGAAAAATAGCACAGAGAGTAAAAGATGGGGGATGAAAAACTCCACAAATCTTTGGATCCTTCTGATAGCCTAAGCAGACACCAGGAAAACCGAGTTTTGATCCCTTCTTAAAATCAACCACATATTTCTCATATAAATTCCTCTAAATATAAGATCACCTGCACAGAATTACTTGGAATTTCTGGATTTTTGCAGCTGTAACATAAGAGAAGCTGGTCAGAAAATCTAGCCTTTTATTTTTTAAAGATGTCAGAAATATATTAAGCATATTCACACAGAAGCTTATACAAAATATTTTGACTGGTAAATCAACACTTTGGAAATATATTTTGTATGGAGGTGTTGGGGTTTATGATTCTTCCTTTTGTTTCTTTCTGGGAATTTTCTCGCATGTGTGTTGCTAGGAGAAAATAAGGACTGGGTACTTAAGAGGGACAAAAGAAGTGGCCACAGCTCAGGGAAGGGGTCTAGCTGGTTACTTTCCCTTTTTACCTGGGGGTTTCTCTGAGAAGGGCAGAGATACCGGGAGAACTGGGCTAGGGAAAGGGAGTTGAGTGCAGCTCCTACCTCTCTCAGGCTCTCAGCAGAGGGGGGAGATACTGTGGTCGCTGTGAGGAGAACTCACCACCAGTGCTGGGCTCTGTCTCCTGCAACCTTTCTTCAACCCTTGCTGCTTCCAAGGGCCCTGCTGGGGCACTGGGATCAGCTGCCTCTGCGAGTTTTTAAAGAAAGCTTTTCTACCACCCCTTCTCCCCTTGGGCAAGCAGCCACCACGGCATGCACCCGAGCCTGCGCCACAGCGCCCCCTGCAGCCGCGGGGGAATCATTGCACACGCCCTGCCCACCTGGAGCCACCAGCGCCCCTGCTGGCTGTGAGCGGAACTGCACCAACAGGGAAGTGCTAAAAGAGACTTCATTGGGTTTTCTGATTTTTTTCCTTTTGTTTTTTGTTGCTGCCATTGTTGTTGTTTGTTTGCCTTGTTATACACATGCATACTAGTAAAGAACTGTTATGCCTATATGTTTGCCTGAAAACCCCTTGATTTCAAAGTTACAATAATTTGGAGGGAGTGGGGGGTCGTATTTTCCATTCCAAGAGAGGTTCCTGACTTCCTTGTCAGACATCCATCTTTCAAACCAAGACAGAAGGCTTAGCTTTTTTGCTCTTAACTGGAAAGAAATAATAAAAGCAGAAACTTGGGTGAGATGTTCACACAAGCAAATATTTTCACACCTGACTGGAAGTGAGGAACATATCCTAATAATTTCCCTCTTATTACTTTGAGAGAAGAGTATTACGTCAGAAGCTTCTTGTGTCTTGTATTTCGTTTGTGTCAAACTGAGCAGGAATTGAATGGCATTCTTCTTGATAAGAACCAGAGAGGAATCTCTAATTACCCTTTCCTTACCAGATTCCTGGGCTTCAGCATTCCTTCCATCTCCCTGTGTGTGTGGATATCCACACTAGTGGGTTCCTATTTGCACAAGTGCTGACCCCAAGGATACCAATTGCACAGGATTAACTGTTTGGGAATACTGCTAATGCAAGACACTTGACTGTTACTTGTTTTCTCTGTGCATTTGAGCAGCAGCATCTAACAGCTGCCCCTACACTATGGATTGTTGTTACAGATCTTAGTACAGGAGACCTTTCAAAGCAGATCTGAATAATACAATATTATGGAAAATATATAGAAAAACCTGTTTTGGACAAGTTTAAGATATAATGGGTATTATGTAGGATTATATCTACAGCTGCTAGGTATTGATATGCAAAATTACTGTAGAATCACACCATGTTTATTTGTTAAAAAAAAAATCCTCATTCCATACTGAATCCTGTAGAAATAAGTAACCACTTAAAAATAAGTCCAGTCATAGAACCAAAATAGTTGAAAGAGATAGGAGATGCACACAGCCTGAGGCAGTACACTGTTAAATACAGGCAGGAATTACAAATTTAGGGAACTTTTAAAAACTGCTTTTCAATTAGTTCCTTGTTGTCTGAGCATCCACAACAAAAATAGAAAAGCTACATTAAGTTTTACAGAATGTTAAGGAGACAAGGACAGAGGCCAAATGCAACAGAATTGCTGATAACAGGAAAAAATATAAGTAAAAAGAATAATCTTGATAACAGAGATTCAGAAATTGGTATTATTTTATCAACATTTTCTCCTTCAGGGCAAGCTTCTTAACAAGTAGATGTTCATCCTTTACATAAACATAAGTTTCCCTATGTAAACCATGAACAAAATATAAAATTAGAGGCTGTTGCTTCAAGACTGGAAAACTGTAGAGTGAAAAAGACACCATGCAAGTTGTGCAGTAATTTTCCAAAATATCAAAGCATCTATAGACACCGTCTTACGTAACAGGGTCCTGAGGGAACTAGCTGCTATTCTAACCAAGACATTTTCTATCACAATTGAAAAGCCATGGCAGTCAAGTGAAGTTCTCGGTGACTGGAAAAAGAGAAACATTGCTCCCATGTTTAAAAAGTGGAGAAGGGACGACGCAGTGAACTACAGATTGGTGAGCCTCACCAACCTGGCAAGATCATGGGGGAGATCCTACCAAAATATGTGCTAAGGCACATGAAAGACAAGATGATCTGAGGCAGCCAGCACAGCCCTTCACTAAGGGCACATCCTGCCTGATCTATTACGGAATGATAGCAACAGTCAACAAGGGATGACTGACAGATGTTATCTGTCTAGACTTCTGTAAGGGCTTCAGTATGGTCCCACATGATATCCTCACGTCCAAATAGAGAGTTGATTGATGGGGAATTGTCTTAGTATGTAACAAAAGTATGAATTCTACTACCATCTGTTAAAACCAGGTGGGGCAGTGTTTCTTTATTTCTTCCATTCCTCATAACTCTGGCTGATGGGGAGAGTGTGGTTTCTTCTGTTAATGGGCCAGCTGTTAAAACCAGGTGGGACAGTGGTGTTTATCTCTTCCACGACCCATCCTCCCTCTGGGGGATATCTTCTGTTAATGGGCAATTGAGTCTCACTGCATGACTGATACAATTACACCAACCCATTGTGAGATGCTCCACCCAGGAGGAGGAGCCAAGCATTCCTATCTGGATAAAAATCTGAGATTCAGAACCCCAGGGCAGCCTGTTTCCACTGGATTCCCAGAGGAAGACCAGACCCATCTCACCACCACTAGACTTTCAGAGGAAAGCAACATCCTTCTACAGGATCATCTCTGTTCCAACCACACCTGTCACTCCTGGAAGACTTGATTGGACTGCTACCAACCTGACCAACAGGGTATCAGGTTGTATTCTGACTCTGTCAGCGTTTTATTTTCGTTCGATTGGTTGTTTTTGTTTTTTTTTTTTTTGTACTACTACATTTCTATTTTAATTTTCCTAGTAAAGAATTGTTATTCCTATTCCCATATCTTTGCCTGAGAGTTCCTTAATTTCAAAATGATAATATTTTGGAGGGAGGGGGTTTACATCTTCAAGGGAGACTTCTGCCTTCTTTAGTAGATACCTGTCTTTCCAAACCAAGACAACAATTCAGTGGACAAGGAATGGGATGGACAGATGAATGGATGAACACAGTCAGAGAGTTGGGGTCACTGGTTCTGCATCCAGGTGGAAGATGGTGACTAGTGATGTCCCTTGGGTCTCTGTCTTGGGACAAGTATTCTTCAACATCTTTATCAATGACATTGATGGTGGGATTGAGTACACCTTCAGCAGATTTACAGATGACCTGAAGTTAACAGGTACTGTTGACACAACAGAAAGATGGGATGCTATCCAGAGGGACCTAGACAAGCTTCAAAAGTAAGCCCAGGATGACCACAAGAAGTTCTGCAAGTCCAAGGTCCTGCAGCTGGTTTGGGACAATCCCGGGAATAAATACAGAGTGGGAGAAGAAATCATTGAGACTAACCTTGCCAAGACGGACTGAGAGTTCTTGTGAATGAGCCAACAGTGTGTGCCTTCAGCCCAGAAGACCAGTCCTTGGTCTGCGTCCAAAGCAGCGTGACCAACAGGCAAAGGGAGGGGATTTTCCCCCTCTACTCTGCCCTTGTGATTCCCCACCTGGACTGCTGTGTCCAGCTCTGGGGTCCTTAGTGCAAGAAATACATGGATCTAGTAGAGCATGTCCAGAAGATGACCATGAAGATGATCAGTGGGCTAGAGCAACTCTCCTGTGATGACAGACTGAGAGAGCTGGGGTTGTTTAGTGTGGAGAAAAAAGGCTCCACACAGACCTCATTGTCGTCTTTCAGAACACGAAAGTGCCTTATAAAACAGGAAAGGGACATTTTTTCTGGGCAGAGAGTGACAGGAAATGGCTAATGCATTTAAACTGAGAAAGGGCTGGTTTAGACTAAATATTGCAAAAAAAATTCCTTATTCAGAGGGTGATACAACATTGGGACAGGTTGCCCAGAGAGGTTTTGAGTGCACTCATTCCTTGAAGTGTTTAAGGTTAGGTTAGATGGGGCTCTGAGCAACCTGATCTAGAAAAAGGTGTCCCTGCCCATGGCAGGAGAGCAGGAACCAGATGATATTGAAGGTCCCTTCCCAAGACATTTTATGATTCTGTGGTTCTATAAGACCCTGTATATTTTAATTTGGGGCTAAGACTTGCTGTCTTGCCACATCTTTAATTACAGGCATGCTATTGAAAAATGTTTGCTAAAGCTTATTTTTCTCAAAAAAATTATGACTTATTTAGTTACAAACTGTCTCCAGGGGCCTTTTTCTTAGAATACCAAGTCAGAGTAAAATGCCTGAAGAGAGTAAAAGTTTTAAATATTTTTCTAAAGCTAGAAATACTAGTTTTTTCAGGGTTTTGTTTGTTTGTTTGTTTCTACTGAAACCCAGGAAAAAATGGCATATAGAATGCATAAGCAAGAAAAAACAGCAGTCATTTTGCTTCACCAGAGCACTTAAAAACAAGATAGCAGAACATTGAGTCTTTTCACTCTCCATTTTGGGTCAAAAGCATGAATTTAACAAGGAAAAGAAAAAATTCTCCAGTGCGGAGGCATTTACATGTAAGGAATTAAAAATTACATTTAAATGTAAGAAAAAGTTATCTCCCACAAAAAGCTATTGAGATATTTTGAAGCAAGGTAACTTTTATTCTTTGATAATAACATAATCTCATGGGGGAAAAAGGAACACCAGATAACATGACATAGATGAGTTGACTTATTTATTAAGTGGACCAAATCAGCAGGATAGACCATCAGGAAAAGGAGTGTGCTGAGAATGCTGAGGATGCAGAAAAAGTGACACTATCTAGTGGCTCCATGATGGGCTCTGCCTGAGGGCTTGGCAGACAATGTTTTAACAGTTGAATTCTGGATGTTCTCTTTCTTCACGGTGCCACATGTCCACATACCAGCTTCCTCAAGCTCTTATTGCTGGGGATGTTTATAGCCATATGCTGTGTCAAATGGATACACAATGGTATCACACTAGGCCTCTCCAGCTGTTTCAGGGGTGGTTCTCCTGGCACTTTTTGATTCATGGTCCATACAATGGCTCATTCCACTCAGTTCTTGCTTGCTTGCCTGACTGCCATCTGTGGCTTATCATACTTAGGTACCTTAGGGAAATGGTTGCAATAATCCTGCAGCATATAAAAAATACTTTGAGACAAAAATATCAAATATTTGGAAAAGAACGAAAATTTAAACATCCTATGAAAAGGATTTGCTTTCAGCCATCACAAGATATTTTGTCATCTGTACTGTCCAGAAGTTTTGAGAATCTATCACAGCACAGAATATCCAAATAAACTGGCTGTGAGACTGCACATTCCTTGGAAACCTTGTGTTTTGTAATCCAGACGGGTTTGACTGTAAGGAATTCTCTTAGGTCTTTAGGAACAAAGAACAAGCTGATATAATTGCTGTCACTAATGATGCTTTGAAAGGACCAACGAATAAAGACAGCAAAGATTGGTTGCTAGAAGGGATTTTCCAGAGCTTATCAACAAAACATTTCTACTTTGCACATTCATGATACTTGCAAGGAATGTGCTGACACTGTCATGCCTGGGAGCAGAGCTTGTAAGCCGTCCCTCCTACAGTGGTGTGCTGGTGGAAGCAGAAGCTTGTATCCATGGCGCTCTATTCCCACTCTTGTGTTCTTCATTTATTTTTCTGTTCCAATAAGGACAAAAAAAGACCCAGTTTCTTTATGTCAGACTGTTTTGTTTTCTTTTTAATTAATTCTAAATTTTAATTAATTCTAAATTCCTAACTAGGAACAGTGAAAGTCTAGGAAAAATGTGTCTCTGTGCGATCCTGGACAAAGACACATTTTACAAAGCATTGGCATTGATGATGACATTTGGCACTGATGATGACATCTCGGGTGGAGTCATGCAGGGAAACATGGCAATGATTTGCTATCATTGCTCCTGTACCTTTGACACCATGCATCTTTTCTGCCTCATCTATACCAAGTTTTCAGTGCCTTAGTTTATTATCCTCTTGTTTTGTTCGCTCCCTCCTGCTAACATGGGCATGAAGTTGGTATGATTACAAACCAGTGACGTGGGTGGTTTTAAGATTTCTCATGAGGAGTACTTATTTCAGCACTTTTAAGAAGTATTTTCAGCTTTGCTGTTTATCAATAGGAATAACTTTCAGAATGTCCCTGGAGAATGCAATTTTACTCCTAAAAACACTTATTGTTCCTTATAATCTCACTTGTATCTGGCAGTCAAGTTACAAATTAATTAAATTCTTAGACAGTATTAGTTTCCACACCTCCTCTCATTCTTGATGCACTTTTAGAGATACAAAAGAAAACACGTTTGAAATTGCCCTATGCTCAGAGTGAGCCTGAGACAACAATTTCAAAACACACTTTGTAAAAAGAGGTCTTTAATCACTTATTCCTCAAGGGCTCAAATATAAACTAGTTATAATAATAAAAAAGATCTGCCACTAGAAGGAACCTCAATTAATATATGTGAAATATTTGGAGAACTTCAGATGAAAGATGCTATGAACTGTCAAAATTCTCACATTCTAATATATTCCTTGAGGTAATTCGGCCTAAAGTAAGCAACTCTCCTTCTAGCTTAAGGCTGACAGATGGATTTTGTGACAAATAGTTTGTGTGCGAATGAACAATTTCAGACAGTATTCAGATTTTTCTTTTTTAATTTTATGTTTTCTGACAGTGAGTATCCACAATTTTACTATTATATGGAGCAGAGGGAATAAAAATCTTTGTTTAAGCGTGTGTGTCTGACTGAAATAATAGTTTTGTGCCGGAATGATCTGTAGAGAGCTGACAGCTAAAAATAACTTTATACAGGACAGATTGGTGATGTGGATGCTATTCAACTGTTTTACAGGACGTTTCACCCCTTAGATGTGTTTTATTAACCAGTTCTGAAGGTCAATGTGGCAAAAAACCTGCCTACTTTATGAAAATGTGACAGATGAAAGTAAGGAGGGTGAGCTTTAGCAATTTCCAGAGATTGGGCTTTTGTGTTGTTTGGGGGAGTTTAAAATCCTAAGATTCAGGTTTTGATGATATTGAAAAAGCAGGCTTTCAAAATTGTCGTGGTACAATAGCCATTATCTACAAAAATCTCTACATCTGTTAACAGTATCCTTTAAAACTTTAAATTTCAGAGACACGACATATCTATTTGAAAGTTCGTAACACTAAAATGAAATGTCAGGGTGCCCTCTACCGGCTCACAGTAGTAGCACCAAACAGTAACAAAAATGAGGCATTGGTAACGCACCGTGGTGCAAAATATAAAAGATCGACTGCTGCATTTAATTTCAAACATCTTGCATTCGTCAAAAACAGATTTACATCCCTCCCACGCCTTGAGAGGGTGGCAGTACCATAGGCTGTATGTAGCTTGAAGAAATAGACTGGCTTCTCCAGTGGCTGCTGAGTGCATGTCAAAATCAACCATAATCATAATGCATCAACAAGGCTGCAAGGTTGTGCGTCATCAATTGATAAAATGCTTTCCCAGCCATGAAAATAGAAACAAAGCATGTTCTGTTAAATTTTCTACATCTCGTGAGAGCCTACAAGTTCAGCAAGGATTGCGAAATTTCTGCTTCTACAAGACGTAGTTCCCCACAGAAGCTGTGACAAAAATGGGCTGCTGACCTGTGTTAAACTTAGAAAAAGGTGGACAGCTGCACACTATCAAGAGGGAGACAAACATCAATTAAAAAAAAAAAGATGCCTCAGATATCAAGTGAAAACTTCTCGTGCAAAATATTTCCATTTCAAAATGAAAACATTTGCTCCCAAGTGGCAGCAGCAGATTGTTGACCATCAGCATCCAGCATCTGACATGCGGAGGGAGATTTTAACGTGTCTGTGCTTCCAGTTACTACAAGGATTTTAGTATCAGTATTAGTATTAGTATCTCTCAAAGTGTGCATAAAAGCCAGATAAGCAGATTTGTTTCATGATATCTCTCTTTGTAGTTCAATATTGCAGAAAAGCAGGAAGCGAGAGATTTTCTTGGGTTACAGGGAATTTTGGAATTCCATGAAGTTCCTGTACACATAAAGAATTTAAAAATGTGCAACCTGAGCATTATTTATTATTTTTGCAAGCTGAGAATCAGAATAGAAAAGAAGCACTGATGCTTGTTGCAGTATTATTTGACAGGTTCTCTGACACGAAAGTGTGGAGAACACATCACCATTTAGCACAGTCTAGTGAAGTGCTAAAGTTCTGACCTCCAGATAAATACGACATTACAGTGCATTAATACTTCTTTGTTGCCAAACAACATTCCAGTATTCAGTGGAAGACACCTTCAGCTTAATTCTGTTTTCAGACTGTAAGCTGAAGTTTAGAGGATGAATGCTTTCTAAATATTCTTAAACTGTCAAAAGTAAAATGCCTGGCCTTGAATAAATGCACAAATTCTGTTCTGGCTGGATTAATACTATAGTTTTATAAAGAAAACAACAGATTTTTTTTTCTGAAGTCCACAGTGTAAACTCTGAGAGCTTTATGCACATTCCTAGCTATTGTCAACCACTCTGTGAAATATGGAATTATTATCATCCCTATTGCACAGCTGGAGAATTAAAACTAAACACCCAGGCAACAATTCTCTGTCACCATGAGAAATCAAATCTATACTGAGTTCCATCCTAGAACCTAAAACTTATCAGCTAGCATGTGACCATCTGATTTTGAGAACCACATGAGACACTGCTAAACTTCCAGGCCAAAGCAAACAGTAATCTCATGATGCTCCAAAGTGAAAGCAAGGAGTTTCTGGGCAAAGGAATGCTGAGGATATGGTGAAATGATCTAAAATGTCCTGACTCTGGAAGCATACTCATTTTTAACAGCTATCTCAGATTTACACATAGCCAAGATAGCAAAGTCCTGCTCTGTCGTACTGGACATTGTGGTGTACCAGGCTTTTTATCCTCTTGATCAGAAGCATTAAAATGATGAGATAAACATTCTAACTGCCTTCTATTTACTTTCTATCTGTAGTTTGTTCTACTCCTGGAAGATGACATTTTAAAGCAGCTGCTTAGAGGAGTTGCAGAGACTGCTCTGCTGCCTTAGCACCACTCTTCCCTAAACCCCACAGAGGAACTGGGTACAACATTCCATCAGAAGATCACTGTAGGATTGATGAAGCTGATGCATCTGCAGCTTCCTCTAGACTAATCATCACTGATGTGTGGTGATGTCTATCTTCATACTGTATCTTTTCCTCATGATTCAAATTTCTGTTATAGTAACTGGAGCTGCTCACAGGCTATTGTGCCCAAATGCAAAAGGACTGTGAGAGGCCACCTTTTTTTCTCAAGCTGAAGAATTAAATTATGCTTGAAGGATTTTTCATTTATGATTATTTTTCTCTTTGCTCAGCTCTTTTTCTAGAAGTACTCCTAATCATGTTTCACTTTCAGGCTAAAATCAGAGAAATTCCAGGAATACACGTCCTTTATCTAGAAGAACAGAAAAGAAATAAAATTTCTCCCTCTTATTCTTCCTCTGCTGTCCCCTTACGATTTAGGAAGTATTCATTTCCAGCATCACCTGAAAATTCAGCAATAAGAGAGGATGGTTCTGGTGAAACTTCCTACTTGCTGTTTGAACTTCCTTTCTTCCTTTCCTAAAGCTAAGAAGGTCTTGTCCATCATGGAACTCCCCCATACATGGGCTGAAGCTTCAGGCATATGATACCTCTTACATTCCTACCCAGGATCTTCTGGGTTCTTCCTACTGTGATCCCTGGAAGATCCAGGTAGGTGAGGGTATGAAATGTTTAACTGGGACTGCCCAGTTATATTAAGTGCTTCAATTTTTGCTCAACATTTTAGATGTATTGAAAATCAAATCACTCAACAGATCTCAACATAAGTCAAGAGAATTTAACTGCATACTCCACTGAGTTCTACTTGCAGAACTGGCAGAGGATTATCTAGTTTATCAATTGCAAAGTGTTGCAGATGAGTTTTGCCAAGCTTTCACTGCTTCCAAATAATAAATACAAATACTTGAGGAACTTTATAAACAAAACCTGTGATGGCAGCTGGGCTAAGTAAAAACTCAATGGGTACCTCAAGAAACCAAACTTTAAATGCAGGCACTTCAAATGCACGTTAAATGTTTGAACCTTCACCAAGGTATTTGTGGAATTCTTCTGCAGTCAGCTTGGTGCAATTTTGCAAGTTGTATGTTGCCACATGCACAATTAGATGCCTCAGTACCCCTCAAATACTTCAGACAGTCAGCCATTATAACTGTAACAGTCACACAGTCATAATGCATAGCATACACCAGCTAACTTTTACAGTGCTATGATTTTGCTATTTCCAGCAGAAACAAAGGATGTTCTTCCTCTCTTAAAAAAAAAAAAAAAAAAATTGGGAAAACTGTACCTCCAGCTTATATATGTTCAAGACTTAATGAGACATGGTACTGAGCAGCATTATCTAATCATACCTTCTCTGAGAAGGAGGTTGAATTAGACTCTACAAATTTAAATTTTCCCTTGGTTTTATGAAAATTTGTTTCACCAACTAACATGAAAATAGATTACATATTTAACTGTATTCAATATTTAAGAATTTTGCCATCATTTAAGCATCAAAGTGTTTTAGGATACCATGGTCTGCTCTACATATAGAGAAGTGCTGCAGAAATATACACAATTTATTAGAGTCCTGTGATATAATATTCTCTGAGGTTTTACATCATAACAATCAAACTATTATGATAATAATAGATAAACTATGTCAGACCAGGGGACAGTGAGGCAGATGGAACACTGACTGAATGACTGGGCCTAGATATCTGTGTTCAGCAGCACTGTGATCAGACATGAATAGTGTGCACCACTGACCACTGGTAATGGGTCTAATCTTACTCAACTTGTTCATCTTCATTGAAGTAGGACTGGAAGAGGGTCATGAACACAGACAGAGGTCTGGATCACGTCTCTACAAGGAAAGGCTGAGAGAGTTTGTGTTGTTCAGCTTGGAGAATAGAAGGCTCTAGGGAGATCTTATTGCAGCCTTTCAACATATAAAAGAGGCTTATAGGAAAGATGGTGAGAGACTTTTTAAAAGGGCCTGCAGAGACAAGACAAAGGGCAAGTGGTTTAAACCGAAACAGGAAAATTCAAATTAGACATAAAAAAGTAATTGTTTTACAAGGAGGATGATGAGACATGGGAGCAGATTGCCCAGAGTATTTTCCTCATCACTGAAAATATTCAAACTCAGGTTGGACAGGGCTCTCAGCAACTGGATATAGTGGAAAACCTATGACAGGATGGGGCTTGGAACTAGACAATCTTCAAAGCTTCTTTCAAATCCAAGTCATTTCATGACACTGTGATTTCATTATTAATAGTTTGGAAGACTAGTCACTCTCTATAACTTTGAAGATGATACAAAACAGGGAGGAGTGACTGACACAGAGGGTATCTGGCATCTGGAGGGACCTGGACACATCAGAGAAATTGTCTTCATGAAGTTCAAGAAAGTGAAACACCTTTCAGATGGTCTTTGTGGTGTGGAAGCACAGCACAGCTAACAGGGAGCTATAGAAGTCACTTGCAGTCCATGGAGGGTGGTGTTGATGCCCACCGCAGTGGGGAAGTGAAACGGGAAATAGCTGTGGGGTGCCAAGTCCTGGGCACTATACCCGTAGTCCAGGGATGTGCAGCCCCACAACATCCTGGCACAGGGTCCCTATTTGAAGCCATGCTTTCTCTCTGTCTGCATCAGTCCTCACATCCTTAGCAAAACTCTTGAATAACCTTGTAAACCTCTGGTCTGGGAAGAGACAGAGTGACTATGGGGATCATTAGAAATGCTACTAAAACAGCTGTCTTGGTGCATTACAACTAGTGCTTACTGAAGGGCATTGCCACCCAGGTGATGCTCTGAGCACAGGACATGCCACAGGTCCGTGACTGTTGAGGGACAGGAAAGTCCCTAGATAGGCACTGTTGATAGTAGTTGGATAAAATGCTGAATCCTCCAGTTTCAGTGACCCAAAGAAGTACCAGTTGTATCTGCAGGTGCTGGGAAACCAGATCCAGCCTCTCCTAGAGCCTCTCCATTCACATATGTGGAGTGTTAGAGGACCTTGAACTGCTTTATCTTTCTCTGCATTGTAAGTGCTTCTTTTCAATACCATGTTTTACAAAAGGTAGAAAGTGAAAGACACAGGTTCTAAGCACTATGCAAGGGAGAACAAGAAGCACAATGCTGGCTGCCACTACCCCACCAAATGAGCTGTGGGTCAGGAGATGGCTACAAGGACTTTAGCTTGTCCACTGTTTGCCCTAGCGGCACCTGAAAGGGAGATGTTTCCTGTGTGTGTCCCAGAGCTACCAGAGCTTTCAAGAGCCAGCAGCTCCAGGAAGGCATAGCAGAAGTTGCTGTTTCTTTGACTGCTCCACTGTGCTGTATCTCCAAGGAAAAACTAACAAAGATAATCAGCTTAGAAATTTTCTGTACATTACAGTGTACAGCAAGAACACGTATGACAAATCTGTTCCCACCTTCTGCAATACATTAGATGAAATTGCAAGGAAAGACAGCAAAGCCTTCTGGAAATTTCACCAAGTCAGGGCTTGAACTACCAGAGTGCTAAAAGTTTAAAAATGATGAAACAATAATTGCAGAACATTCTAGACATTCTAAGTTTAAGTCTTAAGACAACCTACTGTGCTTTACAGAAAATTAGACATATCTATAGAATGTACTTGCTTTTAAACAAAGCTTTTTTTTTTTTATACCCGAGTATACGCCGAAATTCATTGCGTCATTTGCCTATCACAAAGTCAGCCTACTCCAGTGCTGGGAAGAACATCTATTTCCACTGACCTACATGCACCTGAGTCCTTGTCTTCACAAAATATGAGAAGGTTAGCATACATTCTGAAGCAGAACTATTACTCAGTGTACAAGTGGCCATAAAGATCTGCAAGACCTAGAAGTGTGAAAAAGTCCTCATGGCATTTTTCAGCTCTTGTCAAAGTAGTTCATGTGGGAAAAGCAGTATGACTATCTTCAAAGGAAGAATTGTCTGTAAGCCAGATTCAAATACAAATTCTTGATGTGACTACCATCGCCTTTCTTTCTGGAGGGAAGAGGCTTTTAACATTCCAAGAGGAATGTTTTAAAAGAAGAAAAGACCCACATTTTCAATCACTTCTTTATTTAAAAGGAGAACTGTTCAAGGAGCTGTTGGGGTATTTTGCTATGTTTTTCACAAAGATTAACTCTGCAGTAAATAAAGCAGGCTAAGAACCTTACAGTTCAACAGAAAAAGAGAAACCAACACCAAACCTAAAACATTTAGCTATATTTGGCAGTTGATAGCTCAGTGCTGGCAGGCTTCCTAATTTCCTCTGTGAGGAGCAGTTCTGCAGCCAAGTTTGGTAACTAGGAACCCATGTCATATTTTTATAATATTTCTGAAAACATACACAAGCAGGATGACAGTTAAGTCTCCCAGAGAAAAAAAAATTATATCCATCAACAACATATCTTATGTGATCCTAGAATGAAAGAGTCACGGAGCTCCATAGGCAAAACTTTGAACTACCTCATGTGCAAAAGCAAACACCCTCCTGTTCTTCTTTTTGGATCACCCTCTTTATCCTAGTACTGAAGATTTAGATGCAAACTTTTGTCAGCCCTGGTAATTTCTCTCTTAGTCAAGTCAGATTTTGATCTTAACATCTCAGGAATAAAGCATTCTTTAGGTATTACCTCCAGGAGACACAGAACAGAGCAATAAGGAAGTGCCAAGAACTGTGCAACATGTCAAGACCAGGCCCATGTCATCATGATGACTATTCTGTACAATCCTTCTGGTCCCATTTGCTGAAAGACATTGCCATTCCCTACACCTTAAAAGACAGGGCCCCTCAGCAGGGTGGGGCAGCACAGCATGCAAACCACCCTTTTGCTCTAAATCATGCAAATTTATCTCTGAGGTTGTTGCCCTGTGGTTGCATGCTCTCCACAAATGCTACAGAATAATAATCTGACAAAACAGAAGTGTGCCAGTGCAGTACCTATGACTGCTAGGCCTTGATAATCAACATATTTAATAGTTCTGTAACCATTTATAGTTATACTAACTAACAGTATCTGTAGTATGGCACCATTAATGCACCTGTAAAAAGGTTTCAGGTCCATTGAGTTTAAAACAGATTTCTTCCAATCACTGACAGAAACTTCCTTAGTAGCCAGCCATAGTATATAGGACTGAACTGTAATAAAAACTTGCAGGAATTTTATCTGTATGTATTTTTTTAAATAGTTTGGGTTGGAAGGGACTGTAAAATGTCACCTAGTCCAAGACTTCTGCAATGAGCATCTTCAACTACACCAGTTTGCTCAGACCCCTCTCCAGCCTGACCTTGAACTGAGCCTTGAATGAGGCTCTGAATGAGCCTTGAACGCCATCTCTGAAAGACTATTCTACTCTGTCAGCATGCACTGGGATGTGAACATATGGCAGAGAGCAGAAGAGAGGGAAAATAAGAGTGAGAAACAGTCCTAGCAGAGGCAACACCAAGATTGAAGAATGATGAGGTGGAGACAGTCCATGACACGCCAGCAGATAGTCGCAATGAGTCCTGTGCTCAACTCACCACTGAAAAAGGGGGAAAAAATGAGGAGGGAGAAGTAGCAGAGAGGAGCTTTTATGCACATACTGCACACCTACAAGTACCCATGCCAGTGAGCAGCCAGTAGGGAGAGTCAGGAGTGAATTTGAGCTTGGGAACTGGGACCGGAAAAGTGAGTCTTTTTGTTCTCACTGCACAAAAATACTTGAATTGGTTTAAATTAGTTTTCTCCAGGTTAAGCCTCCTTTTCCTGTGACAATATATCTGTTTTTACTTAAAACCATAAATAAATTATAAGTTACAAAGTCTTTAAGCTTCATTAGCATTGTGGACACCAGGATTCTTTGATAAGAAATAACCTGTATCGACAAGACTGCATGCTAGTCATTGAGAAACTAATTTAACGTGGTCAGTGTTAAGTTCATCCTGCTTATAAAGACCACCATATGCATGAGATTTGACTGAAGTAAAATGGTAATGCCAGAAAAAAAAAAAAAAGAGATTTTTTGCATTTGCAGGATGAGGAATATGCTTCCTAAAATAAAATTCTTGCTAGCTGAAGTTATCAAAAGCAACAAAGCAAAAATCCACAACAGTATTCTAGTTATTTTCTCAGCATTTATTTGAAATAACAATATTTTCCATGATATAGTTTATACATTAAGCAGTAGGGAATTGTCTTCATTTCACATCATCCAGTACTGAAGTGGCACATTCGAAGCAGCACATTAAACCTCTGATAGAGTCTGTACAACTTAGATAAATAGAACTCTGGATAACTAAACTAACAGAACTTCTGCAACTGTTACCAAAAGAATGCCAAGAAGCTAGGCACAGCACTGTACACACCAAGTGCAGGAAGGAGGAACACAGGAGAACCAACTAAACAGATGGGAAATGTTTCTTGTATATACAGCCACATGTCTTCAGTTGCTCAACAAAAAAATGTTTTATTTTGTCCTCATTGAGGAGAGAGTATGCACAAAGGATGTTCAAAGAACACATGGCAGACAGAAACAAATGCAATTAGGGTTGTGTTTGGTTGGTTACTGTATTCCTCAGTGAATGAGTTTACAAAGGATATCTGGTGCTTAAGCAGCAAGGTTTTGTGCCAAGACTTGACAAGAAACATTAAACAAATGCCAGTTTTATTCCCCATCTTGCCCATTTACTGGCATTTTGGTGAGCATGCTAAAAGTTCCTGAAGGGCAAATTCAGGTGGTTCATGGTCCAACATTTCTACTACAGGAATCCCCATTTGATAGCTTACAGTTTACCTCTGGAGGGAAATAGGCCTTTTAACAATAATTAAGAATATAAAACTTAGCAGAGAGCAGCAGGACACACAGTACAGTGGTTCACTTTCTGAAAAACCAGAGGATCTACACTTATGCTCTCTCTGTGAGAACAGCCAGCCAGTTTGGTTGGAAGATACAATTCCGGTTAGTCAATGTTAGACCTGTGTGAACTGTATCATTAGAAGGGGAAAGATGGAATGGCAAGAACTTTTCCCTCTTTTTATAGAGAACTAAGACTGAAAAAGTAATACAGTGGTGATAGGCATTATCTTCCCAACACCACCTTCACTTCCTGCTACTTCACTAATTACCTGCTTTGCTTGCCATCATCTTCCCTGTTTCATCTCACTAATGGCTCTGGTTACTACCAGGCCAGCACAGTCAATAAACTAACCCACGCTGTGCTGGCTCTGAAGATACAACGCATCACCACCACACAGTATGACAACACGTAAACCAAAGATGCTCATTAGGAATTGGTAACTCTAACCACTGCAGTTTGCACTTGTAAGGTGTAAGAAGCAGCATTTTGAAAGCAGTGGTACTGACACAGATATCTGTGTCCGATGTAGTGGATCAGCATTCCTAATGGGGTAATGGAACCAGAATATCTACATAATTGATGGGGAAGAAACCTGACTGGCCATGAAGCATCCCCTCATACCAGTTTTCATCAATCTGGTTAGTGAGAGTAATAATATCACCCTCTTTAAATCCCAGCTCCCCTTCATTCTCTGGTTCAAAGTCATACAGAGCTCGGCAGCATGGCTGATCCATGTGAACACCTAAGGAGAAGAAACACAGAAACAACATGCTTAAAAACCTCAACACTTAAGAGTACCCATTTATTTACTACTGTACCTATGACAGATTTTGCTGTTTGCTGTTATCACTCATATTCTGATGACAGCTCTTCAATAATATCTATATTTGGACTGCTAAACTTCGTTAGAAGACAACTATTAGTTTCTGAAAGTCTTCAGTTACTGTCAGTGACCACTGGTAAAATGTGAGAACCAAGCTATAGTCAAACCCAGACTTGAAAGCACAGCTATGATCAATTTGGAATCTAATTTTTATCTGTTTATAAAACACAAAAAATTAAGCAAAAGCCCTAACCTATTTCCAGCTTTACAGGAAAATAGATACTTTGCCTATTTACCTCAGGTAAGTAGTATAACTGGTGGCTAAAAACAACAGTGAAGATAAAACTGTGTGTTTGCCCTTTATTTGGAAATTTCACTGGTACAGCTATACCACTTTTACACTCCTAGTCCTCTGACTTTTAATATCATGTTTCCAAAGACTTTTATCCCCCATTCCCAAAAACACTTTATTGCAGGGCCATCAGGACAGATTCAGAAAGTTTGAAATTGAGAGCTTTCTAATAAGCTAGTTCATGAGCTACTGACCATTAACTTTTTAGGATGGGTAATGGATACTATTGTAAGTCATTAGTTTGATTGGATTTTCATATGCTATATGAAATTACCAAATATACTCCCTCTTCTCCCCCCCGAAGTCTCTATAGCTTCAAGCCTACCAAAACCAAAATACTTACTGGTCAAAATATTTAGGATTTAGCAGCACGAAACTGTAAGAAATCATATCCCCACCTGAATTTTCAAAGTAAAGGTTCATGCACTTCCAGTGCTCCAAATGAACCAACACATACCATAACGATAGTTCTAAGAACATATATTCGACTTTTTCATGAATACAGGCTTTAAGATGAGTAAGTTTCAAATTCAAACATTCTGCATATTCATTTTAAACAGTCACTCCAGTTAGAAAGCCCATACTTGAGTTATTTTAGGACAAAAATTTTCCATTTCTATAGATCAATAGAGCAGGGTTTTCAAACACCAGATTTAATTTATTAAATTCTACAGTGAAATCTTATTTTCTTTTCTTTACATATCGTTCACAGTGTATTTTGGTTTCTTTGTCATGAGACTACTGCGCTGACATCAACAAGCCTTACAGTGGGTTTGGTATCTCATTGCTACCAGCTGAAATTTAGAAGAATTAGCAATAAACACTTTGAATTAATTAATATGACCCTAAACACATATTCAAGAATTTTCAAAGAAGGTGTCTGAAACCAATAAACATTTTAAAAAAACAAAGAACCCCTATTGAAGAAAACATCAAATACTGCTCTCTGAAGAGGGAAATATTAATGCTGGACAGATACATGAACATCAGTCTGCTCTGGCTTACCACAGACAAGTGTTCATGACACTACAAAAAAGGAGTGAAGAAGAAAATTACTGGTGGAATGAGGAGAGCTCCAGCACGCACGTCTTGAGTCATGCTCATGCACAAGGAGTCTCTACTATATCCTTCTCCTTGTTAGCATAGTGAGGAGATTGCTAGGAGATTGCAAGATTGTGTAAGAAAATTTCCAGTTGCCAGTGCCAAATGGAGATACTGTTCCTGTCTATATGTGGAAGAAAATCAAACATTCACATCAGGACGTGACTGAAGGAAAGGAAATCCTGACTAAAGATCTAGTGAAAAAAATCTAGTCTTGCAAGGTGGAACATGATAGCAATTGTCACTGAAGTAAACTGGAATAACTAAAATCAGGGTCTGGAAAGAGGCCAGCCCTCACCCTGCCGTGGAAATAACAGATCAATATTGTGCAAAAAACAAATAATAAGCCTTCTGTGGTATGTGCTGATATTAAATAAACCATTCTTTAAGACAGTAATTATGCACACTCATACTAGTGCTTAATCTTGCTTGTGCTGCTCCCACTTGGACAAAGAAAATAGCTCATATAGCTTAATTTTTCTTTTCAGATATTTTCAATTTCAGGCTCATTGTGTTGTAGTACCTGATTTGAAAAAGCAGGATATGGTTATGGAGGTGTGGCTGGCCTTAGGTTTCTGCATTTTCATGGAAAACTTTCAATTGTTATTTTGGTTTTCTAAATGCCTATTTTGTAAAGATAGGTATTTCAGGGTAATCTTCTAGGACAAAAGAAATTTTTGACCAAAAGACGCATTTAAAGCAGTGAATAATCCATCTCTGTCCTCCTGCCTGAGGATATGAACATTTCACAAACAACAGTTCAAACATTTCTCTCCTATATACTATCCCCATTCTCATTTTCCCTCATAGAAAAACTAATCTTCAGAAGAAAGCATGCAATTTCTGCATTGATACAAAGCTCTGACATTACCTGATGGTTTGGGTGTGGTGGCATGGGATATTCCTCCATTGTGCTGTGTATTGTCACCAGTTGAGAAATCCAGGCTCATACGGGGTTTGGGCTGATATTCTCGCCTGGGCTGAGACGATGCCTCTTTTATTCTGCCAAAACATGAAGGTTAAATGTCAAGAGTTAATATCTTGTTAGTAGATTAGATGCACCACATACCTTTATTTCCAAGGCTGAATTTCTCATCCACCAATCATCCATAATAAACAAGTTGAGTCATTTGGAGTAGTTTTTTGTTTACAATAGTAGTTTGAATTACTAAAACCAGTCAACGTGCCATGAATTTGTTAGTTCTTCATTCCTTTTACAAACTTAGCAATTTGTCTATCTTCCTTTCACCTAACAAAAACAAAGTGCACATAATAAAGAAAAACTTGTTAGGTGAATATCAATGGTTAGAGAAGGGCTTTACAAACATCCGTGTCCCCATTTTTAGCATGACATTTTGCTTCTTGCAACATTTCTTGCACGATGTTTTCACCTTCCAAGCATTAATTACTCAGTTGATTGATGCCAACTCTTGTCATTTTGCAAGAAGACTCTGTGAGAATGTACTGACTTCAGCTGCTTGCTTGTTTAATTTGCAATTTGGAATACTTGTTTTACAAAGGGAAAAAAGTCCAGTCTTCCCGACTCTCAAAATGGCCATTTATTTACTATTAATTTCAACTTATTCTTCTAATTGAGAAATCCAGAGTTCCTAGGGAAGGGTCTATTTACAGATTCCAGGGTAAAATCCAAGGAAGGGATGAACAGAATCAGAACAGCTTATGTAGAACTAATACCCACATGTATTTCTAATTCCACATATGAAAGAACGTTTGATCTGTACTTAAAAGACAAGTTGATTTCTCTTACCTTTTCTATATCAACCCTAGACTTCCTGCTGGTAGCACATTTTGATTTATCTATTAAAAAGATCTGCATCTAACTTACTGACTTTTGATCCTCATAACAAGGTTTTCTTCACTATCCAAAATAACAGTGTAAGTCAGTTCCCAGAGAGTGCTTTTCTTCCACATTAAAAAAACCAAACCCATAAACAAAAAACCCCCAAAACACTTAAATAATTGAAGTGGTCAGAATAAATAAAAAGCCCTTGTTTTGTTTCACTCTTTAGCAAAAGTTACTTTTTCAAGATTTTGTCAAGAATTTTTGAAAAATTTTCAAAAATTTTAAGAAATACTTAAACTAGTTCTGTTACACTTAATGCTTTCACAAAACAAACATCATTTTTTTCAGATTATAGACTATAAGGTGACAGTTCTAGTGACTTGCTAAAAATTAGCCAAAATTCAGCATGAGCCCTGTTTCTTTAGAAAAAAAATACCTCCATGGAAACCATTCCTGCTTCCCAACTGCTCTGTCATGATACTGTGTTGGGAAAACTGCATCCTCAATTCACTTGGTGAAAAAGGGAATTTAAAAAAGTATTTGCTGACCTTTGAGTTTTCATTAATTTTACTAAAAGTTTCCCAATGTTTGCCAAGCTCCTATTGTTTTTCAACTCCTGGAATCATGGAATTTTAAGGAAATTTATGCCTTCCATTAATGTGTAGATAAAAAAATAAATTCTTTCACTTGTACTTCCTGAAGAAAGTCTTGAAGTCTAATTTAAACAGCCCAGAAAAAATAGAAGACTAGTGCATTTTTAAATTTTTCATAGTTTTTGCAGTCTCTCTCATACTTTTAAAAATTTCTTCTATGAATATTTTACACAGGACAGTCTTGGTAGTTATAAGACATTGTCCATGCCGGGAGCCAGCACGAACAGGTTCCATTCACTCTTAAAGAGTACCTAGAAAATGGACAGTATGTGCTGTAGACATTACTGACAGTCAACAGTAACAGATTTGCTCAGCTTAAAAGTAAATAATCATTTATCTTCTGGTCCATATAGTAAAAAAAAAAAAACAAAAAAACAACCCAACTAAACCCCAGGGGTTATAAGGTTTGCTTGCTACCTGCCTATTACCAGCAGGGAAAGACTAGCAGTTTGGGTAGTAACAGCTCTACATCCCTGACTCATCTGTGGCATGAACACATCAAAGCACTCAGTTTGTGTCCAGTGGTGTGGATAAAGCATGATTTAGCCAGCAGCCTCTTTACAATTAGGAATGCAAAAGTTACTTCATTAGTTCAACTGAGTTACCATAGCATTCCGATGCAAGATCCTTGAAAAGATAAAATCACTCACAGCTGAAACTTGAAGAAAAAAACCTGATCAGTTAGCAGAAATTTCAAAATGGCAAAGGATCATGTGAGTTGATACAGGAAGAGAAATCTATTGCAGAGATGTAAAGCGGCTCGTTCGTGGGGGTGCTATCACCGGCTAGCAGTCCCCCAGGCCAATTTATAGCAGTCTGTGGGTCCTCCAAACAGCTGGCTGAAGCATGGATTCAGGCTTGGAAGAAGGAAGCGTGCTCTCTCGGGTTAATAAGGATGTTTATTCAGTGCAGGCCCATGTGAAAGGGGCTTTGCCAGAGCCCCTTCTCATCATGGTGGAAGCATAGAGAGAGAGAGAGAGAGAGAGTGGGTGTCCTGTGTCCCCTTTTTCCCAGGTCTGGGCCTGGGCGGGGAAACACTTTGACCCAATGGGGAAGGGAAGGGGGTGGGGTTACATCAGGAGGAATCCACAAGGGTCATCAGCGGTAGGGAGGTGAAAGGGACATACCAAGTACAGACAAATAACAAATACAAATACAAATTCAAAACCTGAAACTCGTGCCTCTACAGAGATGTATGTTAACTTAGTGGCATAATTTATGGGCTACATATACAACACCTGTTCCTCAGGAATTTTTAATGCTTCTGTAAAGAAAGTGAATTGCAGTACTCTTTTGCAAGTGCTAGAAATTGTTCTGTTAGTTGCTTAGACAGTACTGCAAACTGTATCCAGGAACAGGCAGCTGGACAGCCTTCCCACCCAAACAAGTGCTGCTCCTAGTCACAAAGACTTTAAGTCTTAGAACTGAATGAGGTTTTCAGGCTGCATGCTCTGAGAAAATTAATACTGACAGACCCAGCAGTATTAGCAACTTGATCTATACTAATGACATCAGAAAACAGCTGCCTTCACACAGTATGTGAACATTATCTCCTCTGGGGAATTATATCCAGCTTTTACTAAGAGTCTGCCAGAACCATAGAGAAACGTTTCCCGAATGTTAAATTTCTTTGAAGAAGGATGTGTGTGTAGGAAGCTGATCAATCTGTTTTGATGGAAACAAAAATTCTAAAGTAAAAATTATGAAACTCTTAAAAAAGATGTTGTAGGAATTCTGATAGCATATGCAGATATACAAATGGGGATGGAAGAGGTAGCTTAAGCCTTTTATCAAGTTTGATCTGATAGTAGGAGGAGTATTTAATAAAGTGGTTAATAATGAAGGTCTCACTAGTGGCTCAGGAAGATCTTCAGGTAGACAAGAATGCAACAAGATACTCTTTCACAAAATCAATTTTTAACATCTTCTTTCAGAATTAACACACTTTGTGAATAAATGCACAAACAGTAAAGAATACAAAGTTGTGAGTGTCACTGAACTAAGTATTTATAAACACTTACTTTCAGCTAACTCACACTTAATAGCTTTACTCAGCTGAGGAGCTTTCCTGAGCTTATACTCAGAAGTAGATACATCTCCTAAATATTCAGAGGTCAGTTTGCAACCACCTAATGGAATGGCCCTTGATTTCATAAAATACAAATTCCAAGTCAAGAAAGAAAACAGCATTGCATTCTACTCACAGGTTTTCTACCTCTGCAGAACTAACAAACTGTTCAAGAAACTTACAAAAAGTGCATTACCTATCTTCCAGTTTAGAAGTAACTCGTTGTAGGATCTGTGTGGCCTGCTTGTGGTACTCCAGCTGGGCTTGCACAAGAGCAGAAAGCTGGCTCACTTGCTCAATCTGAGGATTGACATTAAAACATCAGATCTTAGGTGAATGCTAACAGCTCAGGCAATAGAGAATAAAGACCACTGTCCACTGCAAAGGCAGTTTAATCTCTCTAAAACCTTGATTCATCTTTGTAGTTAGCAGTAAATATTTACATATCAGTCTTTATTACCACGTCAGGTTATGACCTGATCTGAAATGGTAACTGCAACTCTTCTCCACTGATCATCTCTCCATGTCTGATTTGCATGAACAGCAGCCTACAGACTTACCACACTCAGCAAACGCTATGAAAGTAAAAATGAGACTGTAATAAGAGTATAATGCACCTTCTCCCTCCCTGCCTTTGAAGAGTGCAGAGCCATAGGGACTATGGTCATGCTTCTGCTGTATTCTGACCTGTGAAGCAGACCAAAACAGAAAAGATACTACATACTCTGGGATGCAGAATATTTGTAGTGCTGGCAGAGAGCATTCCATTTCATGAGGGAAAAACCCCCCAGGCCCTCACTTTGTGGGCAATGAAATTGCTAGCCATTTCCATAGTGCACAATGCCACAATGGTGTAATGTTGGCCAGCATTATTTGCACGCATGGGCATGGATGTTACTACAAAGATTAAAGCAACAAACTTTTAAAATTTCTTTCATTTCAGTGCAGCTATATTTAGCTCCCATGCAAATATTAAGTTCTATATGCAAATATTTTACGTTTGTTATAGTTCCTCTACAGGAATCTGGTAACAAAATGAGGAGTTAGAATAGATGGGTACTTAAAATAAGTCAAATAATTCACATCAACAGAAATACTTAAAATTAATTTCCCTTGACAACATATTCTATAAGACAGACCTCAGCTGATGTGTTATAGAGATGTTTTTTCTTGCTTAATTTTACAATTTCAACATTAATTATAAATATAACATTAGATAAACCTAGGAAATGCTTAATCCTAACCAATCTATAAGCAAAAAAGCCTTGGCACAAACCCTATAACCACAAGTAAGCATAATTAGTTGTATTTACATAATTCTAAGAAGAAAGATTCTTTGGATTTGTAAGTAATGCTTTGCAGTTAGGAAGTACAACAATGCTACAGAAGACTTACATTTTCTAGCTCAGTTACCTATAAAATACCTAAGAAATTGCTCCTACATGAACATACTGTACATTACTATAGCTTCTGAGCCTTTCACTGTGTTCAACAAGGAGGAAAGTGCTTCCACTATCTTTCTAAGACTCTGGTCAAAGATTAAAAAAGGTTATCTCACATCCATCTCCAGAAGGTTAAACATGCTTGACTCAGCAATTTCTTTTGATTCATCAAATTTCTCCAGAGCTTGACGAAGTTCTTCATCAGGGAGCTTGCCCTGTCTTTTCTTCTTGTAATCAAAATCCAGGCGTCGACCCTCCATTTTCTTCAGATGATGCTAAAAAACACAAATGCAAGCAAACAATAATGGACCTTCCCCAACTGTCCTGATATTGCATTATAAGCGGGTAGTCCATGCACACTTGCAAGCACATGCTGTTTGTTGTCTACTAATCCTTTTCCAGTGGAGAGAAATACAGAACAAGGAAATATGTGGGTTTATATATCATTTAAGAAGCAATGTCATCTAAATGACAGACCAACACTAATAAAAGGCCACACAGAAGGGACAACTTCAATTGCCATCTGTATAAAAGATAAGCAGGTTTCTTGCTTTTTAACTCTAATGAAGAATTACCTCAACACTATGTTTTTTTTCCTAGATGTTCAGGAGAAAATCCTTTTAAAAACACACCTTAGTACATTTTTGTCTGTGTAACAGAATTCATAAACAAAGCAACACAGAAAATATTTTTATCATTTATATCAGACCACTAAATTATCTTAAATGCTACCTTATACTGAAGATTTCCTAAATTGTTAACTGAGGTAACATTCAGGTTCATCTGTTTAGCAACTGCCTTGTACAACTGGCCAGAAGTTAATGCTTACTGGCATGACCATGATTACTTGAGGTGTTTACTTTCTCTCAGAAGAATCAATTTAGCAACCACTACGATATTTATAACTACCCATTTTCTAAATGATATCAGACATTTACATGATACCTTTCATCCATGATACCTTTCATCCAAGATACCTTTCATTCACATATATTTAACAGTACAAAAGCCTCTTTGAGCTGAGAAGAGCAGCTACTTAGGTAGACTACTTGTCATACACTAGAAAATGGAATGTAAACATCAGTACACTTATTTTGTGAAATGAGCTTTCATATGGCAAGACAAGAGTACTGTGTTCATAGCTGCACAAGACTGAAAATTTTGCCATCAAAAAAGGTTCAAATTTTTATCTTTCCCTTTCTAAAGCATCAAAAAAGAGACAGAATTGAAAAGTAAAATCCAAGCCAAAAGAGACAAAAATCAGGTCATTTTCAAACCTGAATGTCCCATCTTAAACTACACAACTAACAAAAATTCTAAACATATAGGCACATTTGGCATTATTAAAATGCTGCAATACCTGTATTTCTCTCAGATCTTTGTCATGGAGATTTTGAAGTGGGTCGATGAAGTTTTGCTTCACTTCCATGTCTAAAGAGTCCTTGACTTCAGAAAGCTCCTTCATAGCTTCTCCTACATCAACAAGTGCTGGTCCTGAAAGAAAAGATGCAGTAAAAATAACTCAGTTTTGAATCACAGTAGAATGAAACTGAGTCATGGAAACTTCATGGCAACTTCAGTTAGTATTTAATTTTAGATCTCAAGTTCAGGAAGGAAACAGAGGATGATGCACTATGTGAAAGAGCAATAGAGATTTTACACTCCTGCAGCCACCAGAGTTCATGCCTTGCAATACAGCTGAATTTGTGGTCCTATGCTGTGTCAAGACAGGCTCCTCCACATCCCTTATTGTTTGTTCATTCGTCAGTCTGTTGAAATAAATATGCTAGAACAGAATTAACTGTATTTACTCAGTGGTATTATCATCACACTGCATTAAAAAATAGTTTTAATTCAAGTCTAGGTCTCCCAATTTCTATTAGTGAGAGTGGTCATAGTACTAAATGTAAAAATTCTTAACAATTTCACAGTTTTTTTTTTAATGAAAGGCTGTTTTAATGAGACTATAGACTTCATAGTATTACCACATTTGAGAGGTCTACGATACAGACTACTTAAGTGTAGGTGTATGAAGCTCATAAATTTCAATAATCCTCACTGCCTTTTGAAATTTCCTCCACGATTAAGTTGAAGGTCACAAAAATTACCACTCTGTTTCACTTCTGCTGCATAAAAAGAAAAGCAAGAAGCTCAAATACATCCTCCTGGTTTGAGGTACAGGCTAGGGATAAAAAAAACTTTCAAAGAATACGAAGGGTCTAAAAACCAAAATAAGTGAGAAACCATAAGAAGCTTTGTCTCCCAAGCATCAGATGCCAGTAATGTACTGTAAAATGAGAGAGCCTTCCAGATATGGACAAAGAGGGACAAATAGCCACAATAGCTGCTATTATTTAATAATCTATTCTGCTAATAATATATTTAATATTAATTCTGCTGCACGGTAGTGCAGTTATCACAGAATATAAAACAATTTGCAGAAACTAGATTATATTAGTTCTTAATTTTCCTTCTAAAAATGTGTTTGAAATTTAGTAAATGAGAGGCAACCAATTTTAAAAAAAAAACAGTAGTATTTAGCACAAATCAAACTACATCTCTCAAGTTTACTAGTGAATGACATAAAACAAATTAAAAAGTACTTTTTCCATTCTAAATGTCTTCATGTCAGGAAAACAATTTTATGATGGTTCAAATAGAGAATAGTATTTTACAGTCCCATTTGAGGGTCCTGTATGTTGTCATGTAAAAATAGCCGCACAGAAGTCTACAGAAACAAGATAGAAAGACAAAGTATGCTGTTGTGAATATCATCTTTTAATAATCAGAACTGTACTGTTGAACATAGTTTTAAGAGTCAGTTTAACATTTGTAACTCAGACAGCGATAAACTCATTTGGGCTTGGAGGGAGGAGCAGTTAACAGATGAGGCAGAAGTATTCACTAGTGCCTTAAAATGTGGAATTTGGTCAGAAAAAAAAGGGCAAAGCCTATTAAAAATCTATTAGTCTTTATTCCTTGCCTGCAGTGATGACAGTAACAGTTTAAGGATTCTGAAGACAAAAACGCTTTGTTCTATATACGCATAGACAATAATAAAATTTCTGTACATGTACATATTTCAATCCAACACAGCCACAGTAACACAACTGATGACAGAGAGCTAAAGCCTATGGGTCCAAATGGAAACAATTTGACTCCTATTTATAAGAAAAATTTCTCTAGTTGAAATCTTCAAAAGATACTCAAAACAGGCCTAGATCAACCTTAAATGAAAAGTCGGATGAAGCAGAACTCTAACACTTCTTACAGAGAAGCAGAACCCTAATCCTTCTTGCAGATGTCCTTCATCTATAAGAGTGCAGCCCCTTAATAATGAAAGCTATATGAATTTTTCCTAAAATTTTTATTGCATTATAATGGAAAGCAAAGTAAACAAGTTACCAAAGTTGCATTCTTCACCAAGTTCTCGGCCAAATTTCAGCATCGCATCTGCCAGCAAGGCTTCTGCCTGAGGATAGCCTGGCCCCTTTTCCTGGCCTCGAATTTTTGACATAGTGTTGATCATGCTGAGTTTAGCTCTGGAAGCTGAAGAAGGCAAGTGACAGAGGTTACAAACATGCAATCATTTGCCTATACAGGCATGAATCCATTCTTGCGTTTAAATTTATCTGAGCAACTTAAAACGTATTTAAAAGACACTATGTAAGTGTAGTACTAAGCTCTGCTTTTCATCAATTATTTTTAGAGCAAAGGAATGAAATGTCGTTGGTCAGTACCGTTTTTATTTTGCTGACAGACTAGAGAGGAGTCTATCCTGAACTTTTAAGTCAAAGCTTCCCTTGAAATGACTTGGACAAAAGTAAGCCCAGGAACACTCCCAAGATAGCATGTTTGACATGAGACAGAGAAGAAAATATTTAAGATAGCTCCAAATTCTTCTTAATCGTAAAATCCCTAAGTACCAGATGGATACCAGATTGAGCCAGCCTTTCCCTCAAGGAAAAGTCCAGACTAGGTACACTCAAGATTAAACTGTGGTACCCCCCATTTTTTTAAATGTTTGAAACTTTTTCTGTTGTAGAACATTAAGGAAAGTCTATGCCCCCAAACATAATGTGCAGCAACCTTTGCAACACCTATTGCTTTTTATGGGGATGTAGGGAAACTCCTACTTCAATAAGGTTTTCAACTGTACTTTAGCTTGCATTTTATTACAGACATACAACTGAAGAACAAATATTAAAAGAAAGCACACAAATATCATAATTGATGGAAACAAAGACAGCAAACATAAAAGAACTAATTTGTTTGCTGATGTGCTTTAGTGAATTTTTGCAACTACAGCATGTGAATGGCCCGAAGAGAGTGAATTAGTAAATGCCACTTGACTTCAAATATCTCCAGCTAAATCCTATTGCCAGCAATGCAGACTCAGAGCATGTTTCTTATCTACATTACTGTGTCTGCTGGAGGGCAGCTATGAATACCTCTGCCTTCCCCCTTGCAAATGCTTGACTTTTTAAGGTCCTCTTAAAATTAGTTTTCCTGTTTACAAAACATTAATAGTTCATACTGTTGTGTGCTGATTTTATTGGTCAAAACTCAACCTTGCACACATTCCTTCAGCAAAATGAAATATTAGCAGACTGGAGTCAACAAGTATTTTTCACATATTTACTGTTAAAAGTGCATATCAAGAGAGAGTTCTTGTTGTTGAGTATGTTTCACTTTGCAGCTTATGTATCTGTTTGCACAGATACAGACATGGAAACAGACACAGGAAAATCAGGCAAGCCTCACAGTACTTATTTTGCCTGAGAAGCAGCTATGAAATAGCAAAAGTATTTTTAACATTTAGTAATTATGGGTTTTTTTAGTTTTCCCACTACCCTTGAGGGCCATCAGATTATGTTTTTCAACATCTGATTTTCTTGATGCCTTCTGTTTCTACCAACTACAAAACTACAGTCAGCAGACTTGCTGACTCTCCAGTGTAAAAAACTGCATTTTAATGAAGTTAAATGTCATTGAAATGATGGTGGCAATAAGAAAATACAGAAGCACGAAAGAAAATAAGGCACAAACAAAATTAGTCAGGGGAATGGAGGCAGCATACTGCATTAGATCAGGAGCAAATGGGAGTATTTTCAGAAATTAAAGAAAGAAATATAAGAGGGAATATGAAAAAATGAAGTGGCTATATTTTGTACAGCAAGGTAAGTGTAGAAAGCAAAAGTTAGACAATGAGGCATACTTCTTTTACTGATGTTTCAAAACACCATGGACTCCAGTGATCTGTAGTATCACAGTACTATCTTATCCAAGTGTTTTCCAGGCAGATCCGATTTATCAAGGAATATGTGCTACATCCTTCTTTCTGCCAAACCCAGGTAAACTTTTAATCTTCTTTAAAATACTGACGTTAAAGGGTTTGTTTCCTGCTTGTGGCTTGTTTTGGGTTTGAGTTGTCTTTTTTTTTTAATTAAATTTGCTCCCCTTTCCCAATGTAATACTCCTAATTTTTATGAAAGTGAGAAAGCAAATGGGAAATACTAGAAACTGCCATTTTTGGTGAGCCATGTAACAGGTAATACAGCTGTGGGGAGAATTTTAAAAGAGAAAAGTTTTTATTTCATTGAAAAAATAAATGACAATTCTTCTCACTATAGGGAGCCCTTTTGCAACTTATATAAAACAATCTAAGATCAGGTAGGTGAGTGCTGAAAAGGTTTAGTCCTCCTTTCCTCTTATCTGTGGAATGAACAACATGAAGTGTTGAACAACAAAAGTGAATCTTCCTCCTGCCTATTGCGATGTTAATTTTTTGATTCTACTTGCATGTGCCACAAGCAGATGAAGGGATATGAAGCTAGACTATGGAAACTGTTCTTTCATGCAGCACCGCAAATTTACATCTGCCTGAAGTGCCTGAAATCGCACCCTTAGCTACCTGCAGAAATTTTACTCTCTGCTTTTTGCTGTGAGCCTGTTTCAAAATTCACAGCAATCATAATGACTCAGATATGTCAAGAAGGCAGTCAGAGAAGCACTAAACAGCCAAAGCTTATTACTTGGTCTATATAGGGTTGCTTAACAGCAGTTTGACAGCAGTTAACAATTTTATCACTATCCTCATAATATTTGCCAATCCTGTTGCTTTTCCTGCAGAGGACATTATGATAAGCAATGAAGCTGTGGACTCTAGTCATAAACAGAATTTCATCTGCTGACATAGAAAGTCTGCTGATCATTATTATTTTCTCTCTAGCAGTTCTTGAACTTGTAGGTACTAGTCCTATGTTTTGTTTTGTTTTATTCCACTCTCAGCATCATCAAAATATTATCTTCTCTTCTGTGGTCCAACATAAAAATATCACCAATTAATCTGTACCAACAATAGTCCTTCAGCATACCACACTGGAGTTGAAACATTTCACAGCAGTTCAAATTTCCAGCTGTTAGGAATAAAATTTCTCAGTGTAAATGTGTGAATTTGGTCTGTAGTTCTATGAAATTCTAAGACACTTATGGTACACAGAACACCTAACTTTACCTTCAAGGACGTGGTCCCAGAACCAGCCTGACAGAATTTGAGAAATGTTTGTACAACGCTCTCAGGCATATGGTATGACTCTTGGAGATGGTGCTGTGCAGGGCCAGGACCCAATAATTCTCGAGGGTCCCTTCCAACTCTGTATATTCTATAATTCTGTGATTTACCACAAGCTAACTCCATTGACCTTACCAGTGATACTGGCCCTGATTTACACTAGTGTCCAAACACTTATGTTCCTAGATCACTACAGAAATCTCCATAATATTCATTGTAATGGTTTACTTGTTTATTGCAGGTCCAGATCACCCCTCTCTGTGAGAAACCTTTGGCAAAAGAGGAACGTGTAGTTCTCCATCAGCCCAATCAAACCTTTCTTTCATCTCCCTATGGAAAAGACTCATTGGTTTCTATTCTGAGGGTTCAATTTAGACATGATTGATAACACCTGATTTTCTGTTCTTTTCTACAGTGTGACATCAACAGCTCCTTCACACCATCACTTTTCTGTAATAAGGATAGGAAATTGCCAGAGGACCAGAGGAAAAGTGGTATCTCTTCTTGTGCCATGAAGGAAATTGCTTTGCAACTTTGCTTTTCCATGGTCTGCAAGGACTGCCTGGTCCTTTCCCTTCACATAGCAAATGACTGGGAAGGTAAAGGAAAGAGCTGCCTCATGCAGACAGTCCTATCATGCCTCTCCTGATCCCCAGGTGTGGGTTGATGGCGGGGCTTCAGCTGCCCCACACCCGTGGCTGTAGCTGCACCAGCACCTCCAGCTCCTGGCTGGAGTGAGGGAGGGGCGCTGGCTGCAGGCCCTGCCCTGCTACCCTGGGCAGCCACAGCATGGCCAGCCTCAAGGGAATCCCCCATGCTCACAGCATGGGAATACAGCTAGAGAGTGGGACTCAGAGTACTGCTCAGCTCATTACAGACATGCTACTTTGCTGGGCCACGAGCCCTGGCATGTCACGGCAGAGCCCTGAAGGAGGAAGCAAAAGATAATGGTGTGCTTTAGGACAAATCATGCAGTACCATAAATGCCTGGGTGAGTCTGTGCAAAGCCATGATTTAGCAATGTTACTTAAGAGACGTGATTGTTGCTGATTTTAGCTATAGCTGTAAAGGTATATATATTAAGCTATGTAATCAATAAAATTGGCTTCATGCATGCAAACCATGGACCCCGTCTCTTCAATTGCTGACATCAAAGTGCTGACACACTGGCTCCTACAAGTAAGTGCACCTAGTTCATGGGCATGCCCACTTCCCTAAAGAAAGAATACTCAAAAGGGAAACAAGGCCTCCAAAGCCAGTCTCCATTCACCATGACAACCTGGGATAGAGGCCTGTACTCATCTCTGTTGTTTACTTTACAGTAACTTCACCAATTTTGTGTCAACCTTAACTACCCCAGTGAGGACGAGATCTGTCAGACTTAATACTGGTAAGAAAGAATGTTTTCAAAAAGTGCTGCAAAATTGTAAAATTGTGAAACTAGGTTACCTGGATTTGGCTGAAGATACTCTATTGTCTTTGCCATTATTTCCACAACCGCCCTGCTGGTAACATCCACTTTCTAGAGGACAGAGGGTTAAACAAAAAGAAACATGAAAGTTAGACAAAAGGAAAAGTTTTTCTCTCATTTTGTTCTTATAAATTCTTTTAACTCTTCTTATAATTTTATTTTTATGTACTTCAGAACAGCCCTGGTACCTGAATGGTGGTAATACCTGGAAAAATACTAAAGCATGAGTCCACCATTTCAGTTTATAGCAGGTGGATTTTCAAGTAAGGTCATTACTACAGAGTACCTCAGAATGTGTTAGGACTTTGATATGCTGTACAGGGTTATTATGTACATTTGATACATTTGATTATTGTACAGTGCTAATTCTTTATATCACCCTGGGAACCATCTACAATAGGGAAAACTTTTTGATAGAACAGTCACTGACAACTTTTTGGAGAACTGTCTATCTTTGATTCCCTAATAACTGACAAAATGAGTGGAAAGCAGAAGTCACTGCTAACAATAAAATGGGCTGTTTACTTTTTCCAGAGCAAGGTCTGGTAAAACTGGGGTAAGGAAGACTAAATATCACACAATTCTCAGTTTCAAGAAACCTATCAGCATGAAGGCACTGAACATATATTTCTCCCTGCCTGATTCCCATATTTAGGATTTTAAAAAACTTAGAACTGAATAGCATTACTTTCTTCTCCTTTATTTTGTAGTAGAGAAGTCTTTCTTTCTTAGGAAGCAGTCCCTATCCACATCCTAGATATAGATGTACATCCTAGATGTAGCGAAGTATGCCACTATTCTTACGTTCAGAATCAGGTCTCAGAAAAAAAATTCTGCTTTGGAAGATTGGGGGGACCTCCACAATGTCCTATACTCTGTATTTATGAAGACACATTGCATTTCTCTGCAGGGTAGCTTGTGTCCCACAGAGTGAACTCCTTTATCATAATGGCAAGTTCCTATTTTAAAAAACAACACCTGAGATAGGTTGGTTGCATCATGCTGTCTTTCTGTCTCCTGCTGCCACTGCCATCTGTTGGGTCTTGCTCAATCCTTTACACAGAGAAGCAGGAGAGATCTGCCAGACTTGGGTGAGTAAGTAGCTGAACTGCCTGGCAGGGAACACAGAAAGGGCTAGGAGGCTGCAGAGGATAGTGGGGGTGAGGAAACAGAAGGCCAGGGACGTGCAGAAGGATCATGTCCACTGCCTGCAGGAAAGCTGTCAGTGGACACAGGGCCAGGTGAGGAGTGTGGAGGCAACTGTAAGTTTGCTCCATTCCTTCTTCAGCTTTCAGTGCTCCTGTCTCCTGGGCTGCCAACCCATCCCACCCACAGGCACGATGTGGGACCCACACCTGGCTATTGCAATGTCCTGTTTTCCACCCTAAACTTTACGCCAGTTTTCTGAATCCTTGTTCACATCTTCCAGTAGGAATGCCTATACCCATTCAAACAGAAGCTGAGAGGGAGAAACCAGCTCTGTGCTCTCTTTGTAAGTACAAAGGATATGTTCTTTATTTTCCACCCAAGATTTTTTCCCCACCTCATTATACAAATGTACAGATAAATAGCTTCTTTTTCTCTTAATGAGAGTTACATAACAGATACATACTTTACAAATCTCCTAGCACAAGCTTTTATTACAAGATTTGGTAGTACCTTTCAAAGCTGAAGCCTGAAAAAAGGCTGCCCCTACTGATCCTTTCAGGTGAGATACTGCCACTGTCACACACAACTGTGGCTTTTTTTCTTTTTTTTTTCCCCTCCACTGAGACACTCAATGCTGTCACTGCCAGCCTCACCAAGCACCCTGTGGGAGGGTTAGACCCATCTACCTGAAGCACATTGCCAGTGGAGTCTGACTAACAGGACCTCTGAACCTGTGAATGAGTACCCCAGTGCCACTGTCAAGCCCAGTGACTTGATACTCAAGGAGCTGAGAATTATCAACATCCTTTGCCACTTAAATGGCTGTCCTGTAGACTGACTCAGGTTTAGAGATCCTCTACAATAGTTTACATGCAGCTAATTTGTAGCTGACTTCAGCCTCAATCTCCGAATGAAATATTTGCATTATAGAATGCAATATGTTACATATCCCTTGGTTAGAAAACAAATAGAAAATGGAAAACTCAGCTCTCTCAGGCCCTGCTGAATAGAAGTTAGGTACTTCAAAATTTTCTGAGTGATTCCAGGACAAAATCTTTGAAATTCCTGCCCTAGAAAGAAAAAAATGCATGGTAATAAAAGAATATACGGTGTATTTAAACTTACCCTTTCCATTTCTTTGAAGTCATCATCTAGCTTTGTTCCTTCTGCACCTCCTACTTTTTCACTCACTTTCTGCAAATAAAAAAAGAACAACAAACAGATTCAGCAACAACCTAAAAATCTAGCTACAACATTTCCTTGTAGAGATCCTAGGTTTTTTTCTGCTAAGTCAGTACAACAGTCAGACTTATTATTCCTTTGGAAAAACTTATTTCAAACACACTCTAAAATTAAACACTCAGAAATAACATACTACTGCTTAAGCCTCAGAAACTCAATCTTTGACCAAGGATAGAAACCACACCAAAGCACAAAGCAGTAAGAAGCTCCCAAGGCATGGCTCTAGCCATCCAGGAAGGCAGGAGGCACTTGTGCCTGAGAACTTTCAGATATTGACTCGAGCTGAAGTAGATCATCAGTACAAAATCAAGAGTTTATACATAAAATTGATAGACAGAGAGACAGATAGAGAGATTGATTTTAGAAACCCCCTATATTCACACTATGAAAGAGCAAGAGTGTTATGTAAGTAATATACAAAATACACAACTCACTTATCTAGAAAGAAAGAAATAAAGGGAACTCTGGTAGTATGACTTTAGCAAATACTCTGAGCTCTTTATAAAATATTCAGTTTGAAAACTAATTGGAAAATTATATTGTGCTACTGTTTCATTTCCCTGATACAATGTAATACATTGAACTATGTTTCCCTTTACAGTCAGTATATTGACAATAATAGACTTGAACTGTAACTGTTATGCAGGAGCATTCAAAATGGATTTTAACAACTGCATTGTCAGTCACAATGTCTTTCAGTGGTATAATCCTTCAACTAAATCAGGTGCATATGACTCAGTGAATCTTTTAATCTTTTACTGGGATGATATTTGTCATAAGAAATTAATCACCATATAAGTTATTAACCACTGATTTCAGTGAAGTGATTCCAGCAATAGAAGGAAAAGAAAAATTTCACTTTTCCTCTCTTGATTTAACTACTGTGGTAGTTATACTTTATACTTTTATACTATTATTTTATACTTTTATACTATTTTTTTAGTATAAAGAGGAGAAGTACCCACAGTCACTCACATGCAATTACTGAAATCTAGACATCTGTATGATTTTAAATTCACTTCAGTTCGCTACAAAAAAGCTGCAAGTGCATCATGGCCAAGCACTTACTAATGAAGGCTGTAATTATCTGTGCAATAGGAAACAGCTATCAGCTCTGTTTGTTTTCTGTCAGCATCTCACAAATTAGTGGCCAAAATGGTGCACTAATGAAACAACAATACTACTGCAAAAACAAGGAACAGTATTTCTCCCATCTTTCCTGTACAAAAGGGATGTGCAAAACCATAGAGACACGCTCTTATCAATAATCTGGATACAAATGAATTTGTGTGGTCTGTATTACCAAACTTGTGCCCTTCAGAGGTAGAGTGAAGAGCCCCAAGAGAATCAAATACAGTACTGTTAGGAGTAGTGGACAAGGGATAGTTTCAGTGTTCTAAAAGTTTTCATTCATGCTCAGTTTCATGAATGAATCTTCTGCAAATGGATATTCCTACTACAGACGATATGGCTAAATCTGCACAGGAACTTCCTACCATAAAGATTTCACATCCCTGAAAATAACAGTATGCTAATATGCTAGCACTTAAATATTTAAATTAGATTTTTAGTATCTGTAGGTCAATGCTAAGGCTAAAAAGTACTCAAAAGTAATTAATCTCCCAGCTCTTTCTGGCTGTAGCTCTACATTTCATAATTTTGAAATATTTTCATGGTTGATGAGGATTTGCAAAGACATGTCTTCTCATTCCCACAGATGCCCTAAATGTCTTAATTCACATCTATAAACCATAGCAATTGCTCCTTTCTTTCACACTCATCACTACTCTAGCTGAGGAATGTATGACACTTAAAAGCACAGACCAACAGTTTTCTGGAGTGGCCATTGCATAGTCAAAACGGCAGGTCACCCCTCTCTTCTAAACTTGCTTTCCGTTTTGCTCACCTTGTCAATATTAGGCTCACAGTTACCATCAAGAGTCATCCATTCAAAGTAGCAAAAATAACCATATGCTAAGCAGAAAATTAATTTGTAAAGCTCTGTGACAAGTACTCTTACTAACGGGTGAATCAAGGGGGAGAGAGAGATGAGCTGTTAAGTCTTCAGGCCTTCTGGGGGCTAGGAGTCTCTTCTCTCAGGAGAGTTACATCACAGGCCCTCAAGGAACTGTGTTCACCTCCATTACCCAGACAAACCTCTGGTTTGGAGAAGCACTTGAGAGACCTTAGGGAAAAAACAGCTGAACCAAAATGCCACTTAAAAATTTAAATACTGTTTGGTTTTGATTTTATTTCCTTGAAGACCACAGTCACTCAAGCAGTCAGAGATGTGAACTCAAAATACAAATTCAGATTTAAGGATAAAAAAATTAAACGCTCAAGTTCTTGCCCCTTAGGGCACAAGCGGATAATCTGCTCAAAAGAGGGTATCATACCACCTTTTCAAGGTCAAAATCAAAAGTGGTCAGGTGGGACCTTTGGGCCTAAGAAAGGCATTTACATTAGGGCCTACATCTATGCCATTGTAGCAGTATTGACTAAATTTAGATGTATTTTTCAGTGTTTATATTCATCCTCCAAATCAACTCTTAAAGCATTTCACTAAGGCTACCACTCCATCAGTATCTAAGATTGTCAGATTTGATTATCACAGGTCATGAAGCCATGCCAGCTTCCATCAGCTCAGGATCTGCTCTCATGCCAAAGATTTCAGAAGCACTCAGGAACGTCGTCAGCTAACAGCTACACCTACCCAGAAACTAAGCTTCCCTGGCCACATCACTTCAAGGTACCAACATTTTGGTTCTTGCTTTACAACAGATTTAAAATTAGGCTTTTTAAGGAAGGAGGGGATATCCTGAAAACATTTTTATGAATCAAGAATATACAGACTTTTTCTACCCCTAATAATGTCATGTTTTACTGTTGGTATCTTCATACTTTTTTTGACTGAAAACAAGTTCTATACAGTTGCTTAGAGTGAATTCCAATTTTATAAAGATCCTGTTTCCACCTAGGCAGAATATGAATTTGACATCTGCTGGTCAGAATGGTTTCAGTAGGAACAAAAAAATTAGCATGATTCTTACACTTAGGAGGAAAAAATAAACTTTTTTTTTTCCTGGCAGTTAATATTAAGAACACAGATATTAGTAAATGTTGACAGGAGCTGGAACATAAGCCACAGTAACATGAATGAGATTTGGTAGATGGATTTCATGTGAAACAAGAAAACTTTTTAAGTCATAGTTACGATGCCATTTGTTCCATTTTTCATATATTTGTGCAAATAACTCTTTTTTTTTTTTTTTTGGTGTATTGCTGTGTTTGATGCAGCATGTCAAAAGACAAAAGAATGCTTATGCACTCACTGTGAATATCTTGAAAATTCCAGTAACCTTTTATGGAAGTGGATGATCACTTACTCAATATCTCATACAGCAGTCCTCTAAAGATGTGTCTGATGTGTCTCTGAGGCTGTCATCTCTCACTATTCACAAAATAATAATATAAATCAAACATGCATTAGACAGCTATTCCAGGACACTGCATCATACCAGAGTTCTGAACAACTCATAGGTCAAACAACTGCTACCAGAAAATCCTGAAGAGTATGATACGACGCCACCCAAACTTGAAGATGCAGTAAGACCCGCATTAAACTACACCAGAAGTCACCTGAGTTTGCAGCTCAATTAATTTAATGACATACTAGTTTGGCAGCAAATATAGATAGCAGATTTTCTTCTATAGAGGAGGAGAAAAACAGCTTTAAATAGATTACCAACACAATGCAATGCCTTTCCCTATAATGCAAATTGAATGCCCTGTTTGCAAAAGTGGTCATAGCACAGTAAGACTGAAAAGCAACAGTTTCCTTATTGCATGCATTCCTAACTCCAAATATGTATCCATGGCACAATTTTCTGTTCCTCAAAGGAAGGCTGTTGACAGCACAGTCCTATCAAATTGTCACACAGTGGAAAGGTTGGTAGAAAGAAATTTTTTATTACTATGAAAGCTATGGGAAAGAGTAATGAATGAAGCTTACAAATTCACAATGGAGAAAGATAATGCTCTCTGTAGTTCATGCTCATTAAATTCAAGTCACCCTATTGATTTCTACTTTCTGATTGCTCAGTATTTCTTCCACAGGTTTCTACAGTTTTTCCATGCTGCTTTTGCCATTTTGAGTTTTTTCTGTCACAATAAGGAAACATGTTCTGTCACAAGATGACAGAATTATCTTTAGGTTTGTTAAAAATTTTCAAATAGGCTCTAAAATGCTGTGATGCTTTCTGAGCCTTTCAAACACAATGAAGATATAGCTGACTTGCAAAAAAAAAGTAGCGAGAAGCACACATCTTATGGGAAGAAGTCTGTGTATATATGGTGAAGATTTTCCAACATTGCAGGCTTTTTAGGAGAAAACAGTTGAAAAGGAACATTTTTGTTTTAAAAAAAACACAGTCTCTAACCAAGACTTTTTTAATTCTGTCACTCCACACACTAGAGTAACAAAAAAACCTGCCACTTGCAGGCTAATTTCTGTGTCTGGCTGGTCCTACCCTGTTTGGCATTTATGGTATCAGGATTTGTTATCACAGAAAACATGTGACATCTACAATTTAGATTTATAATCATGACTCTGGTTCTCTGTAGGTTATGAAACATCTTGTAGCAAATCACATTCTCAGCCATAACAGTCAGCAAGAGAGGAACTCTTCTGCTTTTTCAGATAAATTAGAATAGAAACTGTAAGAAAAACCCACTACAAAAGCACATGTAAATTAGCTGCATTTTATACTTCTTTTTCTCAATTGGCATTAAAATATAGAATAACAAAAGGACTTTTCCAGATTAACATGGAGATACCTTATCTGAGAAATATTAAGAGGCTGTAGAAAACATCAGTGTTGATTCACAGCCCTTTATCATATACTGAAAGTTATTTCAGCTGACATAGAGCAATCTCACTCAATTTTCCCAGAAACATCTACATAAAGGTAATCCTCATTTATAAGCCAAATGACCCAGTATCATTAGTTTTGGAAAGCTTCAGGAAACTCAACAAATGTGATAAATCTCATAAGAAGCCAAAAGTGTGGGATAAGACTTACATTCACACTGTAGTTATTTGTTAGTGAAATTGAGCAAGCCCCACACTTCCATTAAACAAAACAGACTTCACAAGGAAAGCTTATCACACTCGAAGTTGCATTTAAAATTACTTGATTTTTTTCTATTTTTCTTTTTAATATGTAAACAACTTGTGCACAACAGAGACTGTCAATAGAACACAACATGAGAATCTAGAAAGGCCACTTCAGTAGTAAAATGAAAATAGGATCCAAATTTAACATACTTTTAAGTTACAGTAATGTCTATTTACATTTCATTAGTAAATTTCTCTTCTTCAGCTGTACAGCCACAATGGCAGACAACCATGTCAGCTGGAGCTCAGCACCAGAAGATCTTTCCCATAACAGAACTGAGGAGCACAGCGACACCACTGCCATCACAGAAAGTGTAACAGGTCATGAAGACAATGTGAAAAACAAAAGTAAAAAAAACCCTAGAGATCTAAGAATCTGCAGAGAATTCAATTTTTTATTTCTTTTTTTCACTGAGATTCTGATCATGCCATTGGGGCTTTGCTTTCTCCATGGCAAAATGAAGACATGCACTTGCAAAGCACATAGGAAAATGGTTAGCATTGATTTGCATCTGCCACTGCTTGCCATCAGCAGCATATCTAACAGAAATGTTCACGATGTATTTTACGTAAGCATCTGCCAGACAAGCCTGAGATTATATTTTCTTTTGCCCTTTGACTCAGGAGATATATTTAATCAGGGAATAATATACTCTGTCCCCTGATGGAACTGAAATCACTTTCCTCCTGCTAGAAATCTTTGTTTGCTGGCCTGTTCCACCACAGCACCAAACTAGCCACAGGCTGTCTAGCTTTATTCACCCTTAAATTTCCCTTGACTCTGCTGTTGGATTCAGAGCGTGAACAATAAAGTGTGCTATTCAAAGAACAGGAAGTAAACTGAATTCTGGAAACTCAAGCAGGGAAAGCTATGACTGGACTCTAAAAGGCTTGCCTTCTTCTCTCACAAAGCATTTTCTAAATACCCTTTATATATATACAATAGCTTGGCCTTGCTAGTCCTCACAGCTGCTAGTAGTAGGGCCCATAGCCCTGTTTATGAGTTCCACTAACAGTCTGAAGGCAGGTCAGAAAGCCAGGGAAATTGGCTGTAGATGTGACATATGTAAGACACAGGAACTGTCAGTGTGGAAGACGAGTCATTGCTAAGGCCTGTCAAACCATGAACGAAACTCTTTGTGGGATAGGCTCTCCAGTAATGCCAGTGTGGAGCAAAAGCAAAACATCTCAGCTGAACCATTTCTCCTCAAGAAGGACACATAAAGATCAGAATTTCAACCTTCAGCATTGTTACATGGTAAGAAATATGCATTGTGAATCTGTCCCTTGTTCTTACTCTTTTCACTTAGATTCAATCTCCTTTTTTTTTTTATTTTTCATTTTCAGCTAGAGTATTCAAAAGGGAGGGAAGAGGGTGGCTGGAACAGTCCTTTCTTCAATCTGATCTAGCCTTTTGCTTTCTAACTACTGCCAAGGACCATACTGCAGAATTTTTGCAACTCCAGCAGTACAGGGGAAGTCATTCACATTCAGTGCTAGTGCACAATGTGAAGGCCTGCTGCAAGCTTCTGCACTGACAGGAGTGACTGCAGAGTCTCTGCTGCAATGCTACTGCATTACACTGCAGGCTGTCCTTTGCTAAGTGAATAAACAGGGTGAGGGCAGGGAAGGGACTGCTGTAGTAATGCCCCGTGCTGTATCTCAGTAAGGGAAGTCCCTGCTAGAGGCACCCACAGCATGACAGATAAGGAAGGTACTGCCCTATGGCCAACAAAAACTGAAATCAACATTATGCAGTCCTGTGACGGAAGTGGGCCCACAGCAGAGACACCGCAACACATCCACAGTAATAGAATTAATTTCATGCATTTAAACTTATTACTGAAGTCTTGCCTGTTTAACAAACACAGACTTCAAGGGGGTGGATCTCCACGAAGCTTACGTTCAGCCAGAAAGTTGGTCACAACCCCAGCACCTCTGAAGTTTAGAGAGGCCTTGGGAGCTGACAAAGAGAAGCTGGCAGAAGCTCAAAAGCTGACAGAGAGCTGAAGACAGTCAGAACACTGTGTGCTTTCTTCAACAGTCTCTGTCCCCAGCAGGACACCAGTATGAGAAAAGGAAGAAATGGGTATTAAAAAGGTGGCTGTTAGCTGGAAGACATGCCAATATCTGCTTTTTCGCAGTATAGGAAAGGAGCAGAGAATCTATTCTTGTATGATATCTCTACTTCTGATGACAACAGTACCATGATTCTGGTCAGTCTCTATAGCGAACCTGTCAGCAATAAAAAGCACACAAGATTTTCATTTTTGTGCAAAGGGATCTGGATTCAGACCCACATTTCTTACAAGTACACCACTACACATCAGTAGTGGGAGCCCTGCCCTAACACTGCACTGCAACAGAGAAAGAAGACATCTGTGCTGTATTTCTCAGAATGCCAAAAATTTTGGTAGCTGTTTCCTTAATGTAAGCACCTCATTCAGCTGGGTGGTGATAAGGAAATTCTGAGAGAGTGGCAAAACTAGTCCAAACCCACTAAAATTTTTGGAGTTCTCAGGTTTCTTTCTTAGAAAGGTGCACAGCACTGGCTTTCTCATCTGGAATGCTACCAGTTGCCAGCTCCTGACCTATCATGCTCTATTATCATATATAAATATAGGGTTTGCATCTTAAAGAGTGTACACCATGAAATAATATATTCATTCAAACCTCCATACCTCTCTCATGTCTCCAAAGCAATTTTTATGAGGCTTTCAAAGGAAGCTGCTTCCTCTAAGCAGATAGAATTGCAGCTTTAAACTTTGTTGCTGTACTTTAGGGCAGATGAGTGGCACAAGTACAATATGACAATATATGAAGTGTAAACAGAGAGGAAAAAGAACACAGACCATGCATCCATCTAGTTAGCATTCTAATCTGGAGCATGTTTATGGGTCATGATCCATTTTAGCTAAACTACACCCATTAACACATTTGATTCATCCATGTAGCTTCTAAATTCAGCAAAAACAATGATCTCTACCATCCCACTACTTCACTTGGCACATGCCTACCTTACCACGAAGCAGATGCAATCTGGGCACAGGTGACAGGAAACTGAAAGCATTCCATGGTTTCTTTAGCTATGTCAGCACACTGCTTGTCCTCATCTACTCCATTTCAGCACAAAATTGTGCTTCCTGCAGCAGTGGTTTAAGCTGCCAGCTGGGAGACTGAGCTCCTGCTCACTCTTCATGAAGAATGTTTAGTCTTGGCTACTGATCCAGCTGACTTACATGTGCTAGACATCAACTTTGAAAAACACTGAAGTATTTCGCAGGCAGTGAGAAATAGTCATAGCAGGTAAAGAGTGCTAGGGCATTGTCTACAGCTTGCTAAGATCTCCACAATACAGAGTCCAAATATTATGCAAGCAGTGATGCAACAATATTGATTGGTAAAGCAGACGTGACTTTGTTAGGCAAATCAACTGTCCGTTTTTATAGAGCATTAAAGTCTTGTAATTCTTCTCTCAATACAGGGATGAATTAAAGTTTAGCAGAAATAAATAGGGCATAACCTGGCAAAAACAAAACAAAACCAAACAAAAACCAAACAAAAACCCACAAACAAACAAACCATGGAAAAACCCCAAACGAACAACCAAAAAGCAGGCAAAATAACAGCATGAGAAATTTACAGCAACTAATTCCATTCAGGGCATAGTTTACACCTCTACATAATGTATATTAATTTATGTACCTTCTGATGGGTGAAAGTTAGCCTAGTCTTTAACATCTGGAAATGTGAGAACACAGGGAACATTCAGAAGCTGCTAGAGGATAAGACAACATGTCTTAAATTTGATTCATCAATTTAGCAGCTGTACGAACTGTGCTATTGTTAAGTTGTTCTTGCTACATCTGAAAAAGAGTTTGTTGGAAACTCTCACTGAATTAATTGTTATCCATCTAAGAGAAGATATTAAAAGAAGTTTGTGAGGAAAATCCTGTTTGTTAGCGGTTGCTAGTACTGACGTACCTTTTATTTCTGGTTTTCCTATTGCCACTTCATCTAAAAGGCAGTTTACACAGCAAAGTGCCAGTCCAAACTATTTTCTCACATTGTTGGCAGGCAGTTTTGATAGCTTATTAACTACATACATAACAAGCCAAACCCATCCAACACTTTCAGTTTGATAGCAGCACATTTAGAGATTGCTGAGATCTGCCTTAACCTTCTTTTTTTTTTAACATGAGCACAAATTAAACGGAAATGCCTTCCCATTAAACTGATGTCCTGTGTCTCAACTCACCATGTAAGAGCAATATATCCCAAAGCACTGGCCTGTTCTCGGGGCTGGAGAGCACTACCATTCAACAGAAATGCTCCATCAGCCATAGGGCATTTCTGAGGTGACCCCTGTGATGGACTGAAATGGTGGCATGCCTTTTTGTGCTTCTGAGATGTATGCAAGAAAAAAATAAGAGAAGGGGGACTGAGTGAGTTAGGATTGGATGAAACATGCCCAGATATAAGAAGAAAATGACTGGAGGCACCACTTAGCCAGACACTGTACTCTGTTACAAGCACGCTACATAGAGCAGAGGCAGTTTTTCTTCTGCAGGTACGGCAAGGTCAGCAGAGGGATTCTGTCAGTATCCCTGGCATGGAGGAACAGTATACCCTTCCTACCAAAATGAAGGCATCGCCACAGCCTTATGGATTAATATCTAAATTTGAAGATGGTAATTTTCCTCCTTTCAACACTATGTGTATCAGCTACCAATGATAAAGGTCATTTTAAAATGTAAGGAAACAAAACCTGCATAAATAAACAAGAGACCCACCAGAAGCACCTCTGACATCCATGCAGCCACACAAACACATCTGCATTAAGCAAAAGCAGAGTCTGCTGCTCCCTGATAGGTACTGCTCTCTAAAAGGCACCAAAAAATGAGAAAAATGACCATAAAATCCCCCTGAAAAAAAATTATACAGTTGCATTGATCTCACCAACTGGTTCATTACTACTATCACATCTGATCAAAATGCAACACAGGAAACACAACAAACTCTGCCCTAGCTGTAGTAGTGAGTCTATGGCTCTAGCTCATATTCAAAATACATGTCCTCCCCATATTTTCCATACTGGCAAGTATAAAAATATTTCATGAATATTAGGAAAAAAACATATTGCAGTCTTCACGGGATACCAAAGCATGTATGATCCTATATATTAACCTTCTAATTAAATAGAGAATATTTAGTTCAATATGAAATTTACCACACGTCCTTCTGTGGTTATGTAAAAGCAAAAAGTAACAAAAATGCAAACCAGATGAAGTTTTCAAATGTCAAAATTTAAACATCACAACCACAAATAAAAATACTTCTTAATGTAACTAATGAAGGAGACTAATTAGCCTAATTATCAATGCGTTCAGAGCTATTGTCCATTTTGGAGACAATTAACATATTCATTTCATGCAAACAGTTTCATCTTGGGGAGGTGAAGGAAAGAGTAAGTTGGACTGTGTTCTTACACAGCCTCAATACAGGTAGTTGGCTGTAAAAGAAACACAGAGATAGAAAGGCCACTAAATATTTCACTGGTTTCCTCTGCCTTGGAAGTTGCTTAGCAGTATACACAATCTGAAGTAAAAAGTAATTCCTGAGAAGTCCTAAATGTTTTAAATTGTTGTTTCTTGCTTTAAAATACTACATTCAAATTAGTTGCTGAAAGAAACATGCAAGCAAAAATTATATCCAGAAGTGGTCAGCTTTGAATATATTAATATGCTTTGTTAGTCTTGAACTGCCTTATCACCTTCCATCTAGAGAAAATCCTAGACTAGCCTGCACAAACCATTCAGGGACAAGCTGAATCCCCTTACATTGGACCACTTGAAGGCTGTTGAGTCCATGACAAGCATAGACTTTGCACTGTTATCTGTTTGTGATGGTGTCTTATGTACACATAATTTAAAAAATACTTTAAACTCACTTATCCTCACAGTCTTCAGAAAACCAGTAAACAAGGAAACCCTGTATTACAGCTGGAACAGACATACAGACATACTAAGACTTCTTCTACTAAGACCACTTTTCATATGTGGGTGGGTGCCACTGTGTTTGAAACGTTTTTACAGTGAGGTATCTCACTGAATGAGCATAATTTAAACCAAGTCCGTAATCACCTGCAACCAGATACAGCACATACACATTCTTTCCTATACCACATCAGCAGAAGGATGGATTAATGAGGATCCCAGTCACCACCATATCTTAGAGCTAGAATGTTTGCAAAGTACAAATTTTCTCAGCAGAGAGGTAGCAAAACTTGTTTCTTAGGAAACATGCTGAAGTTGCCAGAACTGACCTTTCACCAGAGAGAGATCAGCAGAAAAATTCTCACTGACATTACAAAAGGAAAGTAGCAGAAGTGATGCAGTGACCTGCTTCGTGGATGGGGGAAGAAGGGTACAGGCATTACAATACATATCAATACAGATGAATGAGGGTTTTTTAAATAAAAAACCCTCATAAATAGTATCTATGATATATGTATAAATGTAGACATGTAAGTGCTAGCATTCTCTCTTTCACCATTAGCTAACGGCAATTCAAAATCAAGGATTTTAGTGGTTGAAAACTATCTAGAAATGAAACTAGGAAGTATGGAGACAGATAAATCATATTGGATTTTGCAATATCTCAATTTTCATACTCTATTTATGCTGAATATGTCACCTGTTTTGAAGTCATGTAGACTGGTGGACAATAAATAAGCTATGTTGTGAATATGGATGAACTGTGAGTAACATTCTCCCTGTGACCCAATTCTTTAGCTACTCTGTGACTGGTAAGACACAGAAAAAGAAACCATTTTTATATCTTCTCCTTAAAATGAGCGAGAGTTGTGATAGATTTATAAATCCATCATGTTGTGCCTTCTGATTAAGGTCCACAAATCTCATATCCAAACACTCTATGCCAATATAAATGTGGACATATGCTAAACAAGAAGTACAAAAGAGATTCTTGACACACAAGTTTAGCAGCACTTTTCAAAAGCTAAAAGAAAAACACATATAATGACACTGTGAAAATTAGCTTGATGGACACAATTTGACAAATCAGGGAAAAAAAACCTGTATGGATACATGTATTATTGGTGCTCTCAAGACTTACTTTTCAGTTCTTACTCTTCAATCCTTATGTTCTCCACTACGAATACGTGGACCACGACAAGGTGGGCCATGATCCATTGAATCTTGCTTGTATTAGACATTTCAAAAGAGACATATGGGAAAGCAAGCTGTGACTGTTGCAGTGGTTGGAAAACAGGAGCTTGGAGAAGACTTCCTTCCAGCACCACAGAAATGTGCAATTGGTTCTGCCATTACACTTGTGAAATGGGACAGTGGTATGTGGGGAGTATCATGGGATGGAATTCAGAAAACCAAAGCCAACTGCATCTCCTTTTAAACATGTCAAAAGATGGTAAAAATGCACAGCCCAAAGTCTTTTTTATATTGGAAGAAAGGTTACCCCCAGCTATACACTATCTCCTCTACTTCACAAACATGAGGCAGCATCTATTTGCAGAGCTGTCAGAAAAATCGTAATGAGCTCTTGTTCTGGTGGCCATCCAAACCACTTGCTTTTATTTCCGACCACTACGTACCACAGTAGAATCTGTTCATACATCAGTTCTGCCACAAGCTACCCTGACTTTGTTTTTTCACAGTTTCAGCAGCAGTACAACCTTTGCTAAGATAACCTGGCAGTGCACTCCACTCTCATGACTGATGACCCATTTTATTTAGTAGAAAGTGCGGGGATGAAAAGGCTTTGCTGCTCTACAGTTTCTATTTCATTCTCAAGCTTATCTTACCACAGCACAGCCACTCTGAGGGATAATGCTACTTCAAATTACTGAGGAAATTGAAGAAAGAATTACTGTGCTTAATGGAAAAGAGCATGTAATTTGCTCTTATAACAAACATTTTACTTATCTTTAGGAGTAACTGATAAGTTTCTAATTCTTATTTGCTGTATAAAGTTCTTCTGTGAAGTTGGGATTTTTCCAATACACTTTTTCTTAACATATGATGTTGCTTCTGTCAAACAGAGCAAAATGAACAGTTAGAATTGCAAATGAGTACTCCCTTCTCTTATACTGTGGGAGTGTCAGAAAAAAAAGCAAAAAAACCCCAAGTTTCAAGTATGAAAAAACACCCTAAAGTAAGGACATTATGCCCTGAAATATCTTTGTCAATAACAAATTTTACAATCCTCCTAAAATTTGAAACTGGAAAAATCAATCAACACAAAACAATATCAAGTTATAATTTTTTTCTCTTGAAACAGGAGAAAAAAAAACTGCTTAAAACTCTAAGAAATTTTACCCCTATATACTGCAGGACTGGGACCAGGTTAACCTACAAACTGACAGAGCTAGCCATTTCTTGAAATGAGGCTGATAATGTTTCTATGTCACTGTTCTTTGTGTGAAGAGTAGTATATACTTCCTCAATTTTTCTCTCTTTTGTATCCTGGAGCTTTAAGTCTGCCTGGGGAGCACTGACTATTTTTATACACAGTATATACATCATCATGCTAGTTAAATCTGTCAGAACTGTATGCTTGCTACTGCTGAGGCATTAGTGCTGAGGAGAGGTACATCTCAATTTTGACATACCAAATGCAGCAAAAAGATATGTCTAAAAATCTCTCATGTTCCTCATGAAGCTATAAAGCCACCTGGAAGCTGCAGACAAAAGCAATAAAACTGAAGCTTTTTTGACACTGGCCATCTCATGTGATACAATCAATGAGATGACTGATCTGAGCTCTGTTCAAATAATACAGCAGGATGATGTTTTGTTCTTCCCTGCAATCTCTTCTACATAATAGCTTCATATTCCCTTTGTAAATTTAATTAGGAACCCACAGGATCAGCACCATTAATAACTGCAGAAAGATTCTTGTAGTTCAGGGCATCTGAACAATACCTATATATAGTAACTGCCAGTACACTATAGAGGAGATTTAGGCATGTTTAGGAGTTTCTCAAACAGTTTGAATTAAAATTTTGAAGCAAGTGAAGGGAGGAAGGAACTGACATAAAGTGGATGAGGTCCAAAAGAAATTATTAAGATCAACTAATGCACAGGAGAAATTTGTGTTGACAGTGCCTATTCAAGTAGGTTGCTCTCATCTTTTTCCACAAAAATTCTCTGCTACCTCAGAACTATTTTCAGTGTCATGCAAGTTAGGAAATTTTCTGTAATCTTGCAGGGCTGCACAGAGCAAGAAAATCATGCTCCTCCTGATTTGATGAATTTGTATCTTAAAAATATCTCTTGTATTTTTAACAGATCGTATGGAAGACACCTTGCACTACAGGTTGGTGACCTGTTAATTCACCAACCCCTTTCCTATTATGATATTGGCAGTGGTGAGAACTAAGTCATCAGTAAACATGTGCAGGTTACAAATTAAGGTAAGAAAGGCATAAGACAGAATTACAGTTGGAGAATGTGTGAATCCCACCATATGTGTAAATACCCCCAAGCTGATTTATCAGTGAGATTTCATCTAGTGATTACCACTTAAAAAGGTACCAGAAAATGCCAAGTAATTAAATACACAAGAGAGACCACTTGTTTGCAAAACAAAAATATCATTGAATAGTCTCCATGATCCCTGAGCTAAATGATATAGTGTTTCTTAATTTAATTACCCAGTAAAAATCCATTGATCTATAGCTCTTGATGAGTTAAAAGACCAACCATTCTTACTCAGGTAAAGGCATTCTGGCTGCCATTACAGACTTTGCTGCTCCTGAGACATAGCACATCTTACTTTCTTTTGTATGTAACAAAAAGCTATAAACTACGTATTTTGATTGTACTGAGATGTTAAAATTACTGCATGGTAGTGTGATTACCTAATTAAAGGTTTTGCTTTTACAAAGGATAAATAATAATGGTAATTTCATATTACATCTGTCAGTCTTATCAATGGAGAAAATGGTAATAAGGGTTTTCAGACAAGTCTTGCTGCTTTGTGGATATTTGAGACAATTTCATCCATGCAATGCAAAGGATTGCTAGGTATTATCCTAGGCAGTATCTGTAAAAATTCTTAAAGACTAAGTCAGTTAGTGAAACCTTTGTGTCTAGACATCCCACTCCCATGCTTTCTTTTCATTTCTGTATTTCTAATCACCTCACAGAAATACTTTCACCAACAGAGGCAACAAAACTCAATGATGTTAAGGATGTTGACAAAGCTGCAAAATTAAAATTAGTATCAAACATATCCTGTTTGACACCATTGGGGCACATGTGTACATCTATACTGCATAATGCAGTCCCAAGACAAATACACCCAGTTGCCTCTGGGAAAGCTGGCTCATCAATAAGGGCCAGGGTACGATAGATGTGATTGCACAGAAGGCAGTACAGGAAGGCAGAAGAGCACAGGACTGTGCCAGCAAGCCTGGCACACCTTGAAGGGCAGCCACCTCTGAGCACAAGTAGGGTCTCCATATTGAGAACAGGCCAAGATATCAGGTGTTTGGCTTGACTAAGCAGGCACTCACAGCTGAGCTTGCTGTGGAAATGGCATGCACAGGAAATGGCAACTATGAGAGGCTGCAAAGAAGGAATGAAGGCATGCATGTTGACTGCATATAAAGGGACAGCACTGGAAATCTTCAGGGCTCAGATGAAGCCAGAACTGGCAAAGAACACCAAGAAATGCAGGAAAAGCTTCTTTCATTGTGTTAGAATAAATAGAGATCCTTTGCTGAACAGGGTGGAAACAACTGTAAGGGGTGTGGATAAGGCCAGAATGCCTAGCATTCCTAATCTGCCTAATGCCTAATATTCCTAATCTGATACTTTTGAGATCATCCCAGTAAACAGTCAGAGATTCTACTGTCTGCATGATCAAGCAGATGAATGAAAAAATGGGTCAATCACTCTCACAGGCTAATGGTTCGTACTCTACCTATGGGCTGATAACGTCTGGACGTGATCAAGGGTACGTTCTGGAATCTCACTATCTGTTCACCACCGTTTTATCAAGTTAAATATTGAGAGAAAAAAAAATAAAGAAAGCAGGGTATAACTAAGCCACAACTCCAATGTAGAGCTACAGAAGCATCACCTAAAAAATGCACGCAGAAAAAGAAAGCTGCCGGCTTCAAGGCTGACAATCACTAAGCACCATAGGTTAATATAAAGTTTCAGGAGCACAGCACATTTTTACTGATTTATAAACTGAGGGTGCAACAAAAAAAGGGAATTCTAAGATCCAAAATTATAGGCAGTGAAAAATTCCCAAAACAACCACCTTTTTAACAGTTGTACTTCTGACACTGGTGCCTGTTGTAAATCCTAGGAGATAAGACAGATCCCTCAAATGAGTGAAGAGTGAAACTTTTCATGTTTTTTTCTTAATAAAGCACTAATTATTTGAAGAAGTGTTGAAGTCTTGCCCAGAAAGCTCCGTGAGAGCTTTCAAGAAAAGCAGTGGACGTATGCTATATTTTTAAAATCTACCTGTAACTTATTTATTTATTTATTTATTTATTTATTTATTTATTTATTTATTTACAAAAAACAAACAAACAAAACCCACAAAACAACAAAACACTCCTACATAGATCTAAGTTAGGACTGCAAAGACAGGAGACAGTATTCATCATATAGAGGTTTGTACCATGTATTTTATAACTATTACTGGACAGAATTCAGCTTAGAGTTTTACTGCAACAACTCAGAAGTAAAATGTACCATCATTCAAAATTTCTTTCATTTTTTCTTACACTTGTACAATCTTATGCTTTATAAATATTACTCCCTCAGAGAAGAAACATACTACTGATATAGCAGTATAAAGGCCTATATCCAGTATCCACACCACAACTGAGTTTTGTTTTTCTGCAAGCACTCCCAATGGCAGCTAAAGAGCAGAGGAGTCAAAGGCATGCTGTCAGCTATACATCCAGCCTGACAGCTTTCTCACTAGTGTTTGGATTTCAGGGTTATTCTCTGAGGTATCATAATCCAGTCTTACAATCTCACTCTCACTTCCCACACAAGTGGCATTTCTCACTACCTAGTCCAATTTATTATCAGGTCAGCCTCAGCTGTTGTAGTTTTGTTTGGGAAGATGTCAGGTAAGTCATGAGTCATAAGAGAAATATTATGCAATGCTGTGGAAAACAACCCAACAAAACAGGATGAAGGAGAAAAAAAAGAACAAAAATGCTCAATTCCTGTGGATAACTTTTGAAGCATCTTGGAACCGTCCCAGTCCTGATACAAAATGGATCCTGAAATGGTTTGTGTGCACAAACTTTTCTGCTGCTGAAGTAATTGTTTTCTGACCTTTTCTTATTCCAAGCAGGAGGCACCGGGTGTTGCCAGAAGTTATTTTTGTAGAAGATGCAAGATAGCAGGTACTAAAAGAATACTTGACATTCAGCCCATAAATTTTCAGCTATAGTCAGCTCCCTTAGCTGTCCATACTGTACCACTAGGCTATGGTAAAATAACAATCCAATGTCCAGTGCTTGTGGAACTCTAGTCTTCCCCCTGAGTTTCCTCTGTAGTTTTATTACTGTCTACATGTAACCACTCTGTTTTTAGCCATTCCACATGCTTACATTTCCATTCTTGGAATCCCAACTGCCCTGTACTGCAGACATTTCTCTCCTACCCTCTCAGAGGTCTTTCTCACTAAAACAGATGGGTGAAAAAAAATATTATCTGCCACTGATCCCACCTACTGGAATATTTTACTAACTACACTTAGGGTGAACAACCTATGTACAGCAGAAATGGCACTAGAGAAACAGAAATCACAAACACTGAAGCTCAAAATATGCAGTTTGCTGCTCTGATGGCACAGAAGGAAATGCACTGAAATCTTTAGATTGGCTGTGCAGTTTGATCAGGCTTACACATGTTTTACACCAGAGTTGCAAAGACAGGTGACAGAATGATTTTTATCAAGTCAGAGCTTAATGCAGAGAGGTTTCATAGAGAAAGAATAATAAATTAACACAAAAACATACATTTTAATTGTATATCTGAAACTTTTACATGTACACGCTGTAACCAGCAACCTTAGTTATCAATATTAAGTCACTTTAGTTGTTTGCTTTACCCATGGAACATGTGTAAGAGGAAATTCAGGACACCTACTGCAAGACAACATTGAAATATTTTAATACCCGTGTCAAATCTCAGCCAATCATCAGTGCTGCATTCATTGTTTTGCCACATTTTTCACCTGTGGATATTAGTTTCTCAGTTCCAATCTAGTCCAAGGGCAGGGATACCTTCCACTAGACCAGGCTTCTCAAAACCCCATCCAATCTGGCCCTGAACTTGCCTGAGAAACCTGTGCCAGTGCCTCATTACCCTCACAGTAAAAAATCCCTTCCTAATATCTAATCTAAACCAACTCCCTTTCAGTTTGATGACATTTCCCTTTGTTCTGTCACTACATGCTCTTGTAAACAGTCTCTCTCCATATTTCTTGGAGCTCCCTTCAGGAACATAGGCCATAAATAGGTCACCCCAAAGCTTTCTCCAGGCTGTTCAACCCCAATTCTCTCAGCCTTTCCTCATAGGAGAGGAGCTCCATCCCTCTGATCACCTTAGTGGCAATTCTTCAACTGTCCAATATCCTTCCTGTGGTGGAGACCCAGAGCTGGATACAGCACTCCAGGTGGGGTCTTGCCCTTAGTGAAGCCATGCTGGATGTCAGAAATCACCTCCTGATCCTTCCTGTATCTTAGCACAGCTTATAGGAGCACCTGTTCAATGATCTTCCCAGGCACAGAGGGGAGGCTGACAGCCTCTCATTTTTACCCTTTTTGAAGATGGGTACAATGTTTCACTTTTTCCAGTTCCCTTAGCTTTTGCCTGACTGCCACAACTTTTCAAATATCAGGCAGAGTAGCTTGGCAACTACATCAGTGAATTTCCTCAGCTCCCTAGGATTCAGCTCATCAAGTCCCACAGTCTTGTGTACACTCAGGTTCCTCAGGTGATCATGAATCTGATATTTACTTACAGTTGGGAGTACTTAGACCCCCCAGTCCCATCCTGCTGTCCATCCCCTCGAGAGGTGTGGGAAGATAGGTTGCCATTGAAGACTGAGGCAAAAAAGATTGTTGAGTATCTCAGCCTTCTCCTTATCCATAGATACCAGTTTTGCAGCACTGTGGGGGGGTGGGAGGCAGGGGGAGGGTGTCACCTTCTTTGACCTTCCTTTTCAGTCTAACATACCTGAGGGAGCCCCTCTTATACTTTATCTCCCTTGTCAGTTTCAGGTCAGCAATGCCTTGTCCTTCCTTACTCCATCCCTACACACCTGAACCTAGGGATCTCTATACCCTTCCCAGATTACGAGTCCTTGTTTTCACTGTCTGCATTTGCTTCTCTTTCTTTAGTTTGCCCAGCATTTCCCTACTCAGCCATGCCAGTCTCTTGCCTTCTTTGCCTGAATTCTTGCTCCTGGGGATTGCCAGCTCTGTTCTGCTCTCTTTTCCCTGAGTTCCCCAGGGGATCCTATTGACTATCTCCTTGAAGAGCTTAAGTCTGCCTTCCTTAAGTTCAGGGGCCTAACTTTACTTCTTACCTGACTCACATTCTTCAGGACTGTAGTATCTGACTCCCTAAGACACCTTCCTTCCTCTTCACAGGGGCACCACTACCAGGAATCTCCATCACAGTCAGTCCTCAAAATAACTCTGTGTTCATTGAACTTTAAATTGTATAATAAGAATGTACAGTCTGTAATGGCTATTGTCAATTTTGCCAGTTACTATTAGCAACAGGGAGACCTTGTAAGTATTCTTTGATATTCAAGATGATGAGAAGATCTTAATTTCTTGGACAGTACCAACATTATGTGAAGCTCTCTATTCAATATTTTAAAGACATGGATCATACTTTGTTATTGTCTGATATTAGATATTAGAGACATGTTAAAATTATTTATGTTTGAAGACTGTTCAAGAGGAACCATGCTCCAGCTTTGCTTTGCAAGATGCTGTGTTTGTACCCGGGCAAAGCTAATCCTTCACTTGAAAAATTGTAGCTTTATCTCTCTACACAGTTTAGCTTCAGCTACACCAGCTATAGAAACTTTGGTGGAGCTATGTATGACTCAGAGAATATTATCTTTGAGCCTTTCTTCATAATCAGGACAGCTCTTTCCTCATTACAGATGGTGGTGGGTATTCTAACTCTTTTATGTGCCACTGATTCATCTGAAGTTCACCACACTGCTAACATCCAACGCTGCTAAACTCCCAGGTTTTTTAGAATTTTGTAAGCCCAATGTAACGACTTTTGAGAGAGTAGCTACAAAATAAAAATTAAAACCAGCAGTAGATGCTTAAATGTCATTCTGTAACAGATAAATAAAGACATATGCAGTGTCTCAAGCTACGTTCAAGGATGGTTCTATAATGCTTTTCAAACCATTCTAAAAATCTTGACTGGTCAGTAAAGTCACCAATAATACTGTTTCTAAGAAATATAACCTAATTTTTTTTTCCTTTTCCTACTTATGAAATGAAAGATAGATTTTCTGGAAAGTACAAGCAAAAAACCACATAGAACAGTACTGTAAAGATGATAAAAACAATATCCAAAGATACATATAAAGAAAAGCATCTAGTATCAAACAAATGATGAAAATTAGAACAATCAAAACAAGAAAATTAAATCAGTGCAGAAACAGAAAACTGAAGAGAAATTGCTGGGCGCAAGAATAAAACAACTGACACAAAACAAAAGAAATGCCAGTGCATGCAGAGAATTTTCAGCTACACAAATCTAAAATGGAAATGGATAGCTGAAACTGCAATGTAAGCATGGAGTTGTGCAGCTCCTATGCACCAGCATAAAAAATACCGGTCCAGGTGGTTTGAACATGAGGAAGGAAGGCCCCAGAGAGTGCAGAAAATGACAGCTGGTGTTTTTTAGGTAGGGAGGCAATACAAGCAAAATCTCTGCTAGATTAAGAGCTTATGTGCAATTATCTAGACTCTGTGGATGGAGCTAAACTGGACAGGTGGGAGAATTTTAAGTAATTTCATTTCAAAGAAAATGTTTTTGGGGTGAATTGCACCTCTCTTTATAAATTGAAAATCTACACTCCAACTCATAGCTCAGTAAGAAGCTAAATCCACCTTTGTAACAGGCATCAAAATGCCTTGGGTAGTGAGAAAGGATTGGCTGGAATTCAGCTAGAGAAAGCAATAGCTCCAAGCAGCCTGACCTGAGACCTGCAGCACTAAGGACATGACCCAGACACACCTCCCTACAGAAAGATTCATTGTTCATACCTTCAGGAGCTAACACAACAATTTTAAAAGTATGGGAGAGCCACAGAGCTGAATCTTTCATGTGCTCCACACTCCAGTTTTCATTTATGACTGATTTAAGGTTTCTAGAGAGGCATCAGTAGAATTAAAATAATTCTACTAAGTAGAAAACAAATGGGAAAGGTGTGCATTGACAGAGAGTCAGGAATAAGGGGGTTTATTATTAAAAAAATCCCTAGGTCTCTAGGATCAGAGTGCACCAACCATGCAGATCAGGATCTTTTTGTGCTATTACAGTAGTCACACACAACAGAGTACATGTTGGAGAAACAGCAATTTTTTTTTTTTTAACTTGGATCTAAAAGGAATAACTACTGTGTTAAAATGTTTTATAATGCTCGTAACAGAAGTCTGTCTCATAGTAACCACTTAAATCAAATTTCAAATTATTATTTTTCCTCAGTCTCACACTAACACCATTTTTTTCTAAGCAGTATCTAATGCTCCTGGGCAAGGATTATATCCCAAGCAAATATTCAATATCCTGAATGGATTCAACTTTGTTTCTGCTTCAGATTAATGTCCATGTGCATCAGCTGGCTCAATAACAGCAAAAAAAGATGTTTGTCATTGTAAAAACGTCTTTCTGCAGCACTAATGTTAGGACTTTGGCATAGAGAAGTTACCAAAGTAATTCCTCTAGCTGCACCGGAAGTATATTCAAATAAACCACTACATAAAGCATTTTTCCTTTTCAGTATGAAATGAAATTTATTTAGCTCTTTTCCACTATATAAATATTTTGTTGTGTTGCTTCTCATGGTGGAAGACATCTTTCTGACAATAAAAACAATTTTTCAAGACCATGCACTGGAAGAGTATTTCAACATCTGCCCTCATCTTACCTTCATCTAAGCACTTGGCAATGGTTTTAGCAACACGTTTCAATTGATTTCAAACACTTCCCACAAGCGGAGTACTTATGCATGCAGTGGATGGAAAGTCTCCAGGTCAAAGAAACAAGTGTTACCTTTTGAAGAGACATAGACTGGAACAAAGTAAGTTGTGCAAGAGTTGTCCAAGCAAAGGATTTCTCTGCAGTCTGTTCAAACCATGAGGGAATGTGCCCCAATTAGTTAGTGAAGTGAGGTATCTTTTTCTTTAAATCATCTTAGATTCTGCACTAAGAATAATGACTCAACATTCCCCCTCTGATGGTATTTATTTGGTATTTTATGATGACAAGTCCCTGATTCAGTGTAGTTTGAAGTAGGTTAGAAGGGCTCCTGAGCCTGTCATTATTCCTCTTATCCTTTCCTTATCCTTGGTAGGTTTTTTGCATTTATTGTGATGAGCAGCTAACTAGCAGCTTAACTTATACCAGTTCAACAGCTGCTCACTAGAGTATACATGTTTTGTCACAAATAAAGAACAGCATGCAGCTTGCAAGAAGAACTGAAAAATGCCAACCCAGAGTTATTAGACCATAAAGGCTTCCCCAAATTTTTCTCCATTACATACTTGAAACCTCACAGCTCCACTATAGTTTTTGGAGTATTTTCAATCCCAGAGTATGCTAGCAAGAAACTTTATATCATACCAATGTCCCAAAACAACTGACTGCTAACTCATTAAATAACTCCAAAGCATCACCTATATAACTGGCCTTATCATCAGTTGTCCTGCAGAAAGCACCTGCAAACTGCATCAGCTTGCAAGCCCATAGGGTTTCAGTTCAGAAAATAAACATTGTGGTTCCACCTTGCTACACTAATACAAACAATTGAGAGGAAAGTGAGGGCCACAATAAACACTAGCTTCACCTACTCCCTGGTAAAAAGATACTTTTGTAACAAAATGATGCAGTGCCCCCACACATCACTTCCACCAACACCACAGTTTTCTCATGCCAGCATTCTGCTCCAATTTTGGAGCGTCTACAGGCATTTTATTACTCCAAGCTGAATAGCTTCAGTTTAATTTATAAATATTAAGGTTAAAACTTGTTTATGTATTTTGGCAACTAAATATACAGTTGAATTAGTTTTCCTAAATCATATTAGCTTTAATGATAAGTAATTGTCCAGTTGTTAAAATAAGTCTAGCAAATGCTGGCTCTCTCACCAGTTAACTCAGCAAAGGTCAGTTCTATCAATCGGTAAAAATGTAAGGAGGTCTGTGTGAAAAAATGCAAAAGTAAACAATATATTTTGAATTCTGCAGTGCAAACAAAATATTAGAATATGCTCCCAGCTAATACCAATCCCTTTGCATAGCAGAGAAACCTTGGATTTATATACAATATTGCTGAATAAAAAAAAACACAAAAAATTGAGTCATTAGCAGGCAATTTCAATTTATGAAACTGGCCCGGAGGGAACATAACTTTAAAAACAGTACTCTTGTTCTGTAAACGTTGAATCAGGTTGTTGATGTAATTGTACATTAATACATCATGCAAAACAAATTCATGTCACAAATAGCCATGAAATACTACACTACCTCACTCTATTTCTAACAAAGCCAAGGCACTGAATAATAATATTTTTGACACAGTAGAACATGAAATCTCAGAGATATTATTAAACAAAACCCATTAGAAATAACATTTTGTTATTATTTAATTGAAAATTTTTATAAATTGTCAGAAGAACTGTTTTTTTCTGGAGCCATAAATTCTTTGGACTTGTAACAGGTTAAGTTTGTTTATAAGATGCTATGTCATTCAGTGTTCATAGCAACATTCCTGGGAGTTAGAAGACTAATTCCCTGAACATGGTCAGTTTTGTTTTAAAGCAGGGTAGAGGACTGCTTTGTAGCAGACCAGGTGCATCATTACTTTTAGCTCAACCTACACAAGTCATCTTGATACAAGCTGGTGACTTCTAGATCAAACTCTGTTAACCTCCTTACCAGCACTGAGCTATTTTAGCACCTTGAAACAGGTAATTTAATTACCTTAATAACTCATATAATAACATATTTACAGATGATATGCCATCCTAGGTTACATTAATTGGTTTATTTTACTTCCACTTTAGAGAACACAAAATCATCCCTTAACACAGCTTTCCTGAAGTAATTTCTGCAAACATGTTATCTTCAATTCAACTAATTGGAATGATTTTCCATAATTTTTTCCTGTACATACTATAAATTAATATTGCTTCTCTAGTAGTATAAGAATTAAAACCTTTGTGTTTTACTGAAGTACAAAATAAGAAACATAACTGAAATTTGTTCCTACCACTATCTGAAAAAAAGAAATAACTATGATCACATTATATACAGAGTGTACTCTGCTTACAGAGACCCACTGTGACTGCTCATGACATAAAAGCTGAGACAAACAAATCTTTGTTTGTTTCTTTATAGTACAGACTTCTGGTCTTAAATCATCTTTTCTTCATATCAAACAGATTCTTGCTTCAATAAACTTTCAAGTCCTTGTTCTCACCTTATAAGAATTTTCTGACTTAGATAACAGGGATGCTGAATTCTGAGCCCTAAAGAGGTTTTAAATTCTGCTTTGTTTTCTGCAGGAAGTACCTGCTTTCTCATAGCTCTCTAGCACAGCACTGAGAAGAGCACTTTAATCAATTGCAGAATGCTTCCAAGCTGTGGTGCCTATTTGGCACTGTCCTGAGACAGTGATTTGACAGTCTGCTCTTTCTCAGCTTTGCTACTGCAACTCAGTATTTGCAAGGCTCAGAGGGACTTTGACAAGCTCCAGTTATACATAATACAGCTCATCAGCTCCTCACCAGGAACAGCAAGTCAAGCCTGTTCTCTCTCTACTGCTGCAGTTTTGAGTGATCTTTAAGATGAAACCATTGCCTTGTGATATTATCAGTGATGGAGGTCCCACATCTCCCTCACAACTTTGCATGGTTTCACAGGAGTCATATATGTCACAAGGAAATAGGTTATCCGAGAAAAACATATAGAATCCAGTAACCTATGACATCTCTAGAGCTCTACAATGCTTTACACATTGCAAAACCAGAATGTGGTCCATTGAGGTTGAGAATTAATCCACCAGGCCTGAATCTCATGTGATATGTCTCCTACACATCCCCAGTGCAATGCTGCTCATGCAGATGTGAAGCAGAGAGGATAGGTGGGCATTGGGATTTTCTGAATCAAACATTGTCCAAGGACAGATGCTTCATACCTTCAAAAGAGTGAGAAAGCAGGCACAGATAACCAGAAGTCAATTTGGAGTTTTGGACAGCCTTATTTTATCAACAATTTTCCATGGTCTTAGGTAAATTACTACTAAAAATACACATTTTTCACAGGTAGTCTTAGAATCATAGATTCGATTAGGGTGGAAAAGACCTCAAATATCACCATCAAGTCCAAACCAGTTAATCTGGCCCTGCCAAGTCCACCACTAAGCCATGCCCTTAAGTGCCACATCCACAAGATTTTTGAACACTTCTGGCGATGGTGATTCAACCCAGGCAGACTTTTCCAATGTCTGATCCTTTTTGTGAAAAGGTTTTTCCTAATATCCAATCCAAACCTCCTCTGATGCAACTTGAGGCTGTTTCCTCTTGCCCTGTCACTGGTTGCCTGAGGCTGATCCTCACCTCACCACACTCTCCTTTCAGGCAATTGGAGGGAGCAATAAGGTTTTCCCTGAGCCTCCTTTTCTCCAGGCTAAACACCCCCAGCTCTCTCAGCCACTCCTCACAGGACTTGGGCTACAGACCTTTCACCAGTTTCATTGCCCTTCTTTTCCCTGAATTATTCAGAAAAAATAGCATAGGATTGCTGCAGGCAGCACACAGTGTATGTCTATAAAGACATGCAACTTCAACATTATCACTTGTGCCATGAACAAAGCTTACTAGCTTTTAAATAGAAGTCATTACCTGATCATTAATAAATCATTTGTGTTTTAGATTTACTGTGTGGCTTTGTTAAAAGCATTCAAGGAGGTGGAATTGGAAAGAAATATTTCATACAAGAGTTAAGATACAGATAAATTCTTCCAAAATAAGGAATTCTTATAAAATGAGGTGCTCTCAAGCAGCTACACAATTAAAAAAAAAAAAAAAAGAAAAAGAAAAATACCCCTATCCTTTAGGACACTTTGCATCATCATGCTGGAATCATTACCAGAGAAGTACACTGACTTCCTGTCAGTAAATATAATTTATTTATGAACAGCTTTTTATCCACTGTTGTACTTCAGCATTGTTCTAGGCTGTTTAATAAACTTCCTGAGCCATTCATAAATACTCAGAAAAATGTCAAGCATTTTTCAATAAATTAGCTGAAAATAACAACAACAACAAAATATACAGGCTAGGAAAACAACCAACAAAAATCCTCTATGGTATTCCTTTCAAGAAATAATGAATTCTTTACCATCACAAAGCATAGGATCTCAATATATCCCTAGACAGGTTTCTTTTAATCTGGTTCAGCTGGATTTATAGTTAAAAAAAAAATCTTAAAATTACCCCCTTCAAATCCAAGGGGCAGTCCTGTTGTCTTGGCTTGGATAGAAAGGTATCTGCCAGGGAAGATTGGAGTCCCCCTTGGAATGTAAGCTCCCCCTCCCCCTTTCCAAATTATTATAAATTTGCAATTAAAAGGCTGTCAGGCAAAGATTTTGGGAATAGGTATAGCAGTTCTTTACTAGGGATATTAAAAATACAAATATTGTAGTACAAAAGAATAAGCAAACAAACAAACAAGAAATCCTAGAAAACCCTGACAGAGCCAGAAATACAACCTGATGCCCTATTGGTCAGGGTGCTGGAAACAGTCCAAAAGTAAGCTCTCCTGGAGTGGCAGATGTGGTCCTGTTGGAAGCAGAGATGATCCCGTGGAGCCAAGGGTCCAGAGATGGGTCCAGTCTTCTTTTGGGAGTCCCGTGGGAACACTGGAGTGCCTGGTGACACTTGTGGCTCCTTTTTATCTGGGTGAAAATGGTTTGGCTCTTCCTCCTTGGGTGGAGCATCTCACAATAGGATGATGAATTGTATCATGTCATTGGTGAGCTTTAATGGCCCAATTAACAGAAGAGATCTTCTTGGAGGTAGTGGAAGAGTGAACAGAGATAAGAAACAATACCCCACCCGGTTTTAACAGATGTTTTCATGTTATCAGAAAGGCAGTCACCCGCTCTCTCCTGGAGTTACAACAGATAAAGAAAAAAACACCTCCCGAACAGGTTTCAACAGATGGAATAGAATAAAATTTTTTTGGCTATAAAAACCCAAGACACCTGTAAATGAAAAAAATTAAATACAACACTTCATCTAAGCGTTTCAGAAGAAACACACCAGAAGTGGGTAGTCCTGACAAAATGTAATATGTAGATTAAATGTAATGGAAGATGTTCCACAAGTACAGAAATTACTGATCTATCTTGAAGGCATGAAGTCAAACAAACCAGAACAACTGACATGATTATGTCCAAGTTCAGCAAAGAAGTAAGGGTTATTACATAATATAATATGTCAAAGGTATCACTATTAACATCTGATTAGTAAGTTTGCTTACACTGTCATGTGAGATACAAACATGCAGCATGTAACTGGCCTATGCAGTGCATGAGAATATTTTGTACTGATCACAAGAAGCTCTCCTGGGACCACATTTATTTTTATTTTATTATTATTATTTATTATTTATTTTATTTTTAAAATTATTTTTAGTTATTTTTACAAATGAACAAAAATGAAAAGCAAACTCTAATGGGAGATGCTGGACCACAAGCAAGATTGTCACCTCCGTGATTCTTTGCATCAGAGACTAATTTGACCAGGCCAAAAGAGAAGTGGTACTGACAGCTCTTGGACAGCACCACCTTAAACTGCCAGGCTCTCCTTCATTTCTCTTGGAGGAAAGGCTGCCATGCCCAATCTGTCCTCACATAATGTGAAATGCCCCACTGGACCTAGCTCTTCCCCACATTCTTCCTCCCTTCCTGTCTGGAATTTCCCAGTTGTTTTGCTTAGCACACATAATTTTATTAAATGTCATGGTCCACATGCAGGTCACCACCCTGTCCCCTGCCCTCCAAGACTGTCTCTGGGGACTAGAGGAAATGCTCCACCATCCTCCCTCTGAGAAGGCAAGGTCACCATGCACAGGCTCGAGGACAGGAGACCCCACGTCCCTGCTACCTCAACAGAGCAAGAATAGAACATTGTCCCACTGGCTTCCCTGAGAAGCAGGTGCCACCAGATCCTTAAAGGGGAGGACAGTTTTTACATTAACCTTCTGCTGCCATTTGAAAGCCTATGTAATACTTACATTCAATACAAAGGTAATTGCTTGTCAAAACACCTCACTTTACACTGCTGTCAGTGCAGCTTGATGTGCACACTTGTAACAATACAGCACAAGTGAACTAACTGCTAACTTCTTGTCAGCTGTGTATTAATTGGAGGAGCTCCCACATTTACCAGAAATCCAGACATATGAACAACATACAAAACCAGTTGTTTACGTAAGTTGTACTTTTTTGATCAGAAGATGGCTTCAATATTGAGTAAGTGGATCTAAGATGCTGTAAAATTATTAAGATCTAAGATGCTGTTGCCTGGATACAATTTTTCCCTATTTCATTCCCAAGCAACTTCACAAAAAATCTAGGTTAGCTTTGTTCAAGTTGTCCAACTGAAAAGTAAAAATTCCTTAACATTTAGAGACGTAATGCAGCAAGTTGCCTTAACTTGAAGATATGTATTCTTTGATTTGATAAATAGGTATATAAAATTTTAAATTAAATATATTTTAAGTTTATAATAGTATGCAACCATAATTAATGCATGTTTAATAATAAATTGTATTTCTAATGAGTTATTTGCAATCTAAAATTATATCTGAAATACAGTATTTATATTTATTGTTAAATTACTGTCTATGTAAGTGTATTTTAGAGACATAAAAACATAAACTAAACCACATGCATAAAATTATTTTAAAATTAAGGAAGGTTTTTTGATGCATTCAAAAATACAAGAAATGGCACAATTAGACTTTCTTAGTAACTTTAGTTTAGCTCTTAATATGCTCTCTGCATATATCACTAAAGTGTATAAACTTAAACAAGTTTTTGCAGATTCATTATCATTTTCTCATTCACTACATAGAATGGGCAGCATTAATATAAAAAGCCACGGATCTTACTTCATTTCAGCTCCACTGTACAGAATTGTGTTACAACAAAACCATAACCTGCATAAAGATTAAATTCTTCATAACATCATTTCCCACCATATTAATTATTACCTGAGAGCTAAAAAAAGTTTGAATTTGATAAAAACTCTGTAGAAAACCCAATTTTTTTTATGTTAGCTAAATACAGTTCTGATATTCTGGTATTTATAGATTGACAAGCATACATGATCATAAACACCTTTGCTGTTACGTACAATGCTTAAACCCTACTCACAGATTTTTTTTTTTGCAATACAGTTAGCAACAGGGGCTTCAGAGTTTCACTCAGACACTTCTAACTGCATTGCTGAATAGTGATGGTGCTCAAGAGAACATCACTCATCTAAATATTGCCTTGGTGAGCCCCACATTTCCTCAGGGAAAACACGTCTTCAGAAAATGTGTTGTATTTTAATTCTGAAATACAACAGATATTACAAAGGTAGGTATTGCAAGACATCTCAATTATTCCAACTCACTGCAGTGAGAATTATGCAGTTAAAGATCAACTTAGATGAGTTAACTCAGATGGGGTTAAAAAATATGTGCATTTTCCAAATAAGTTAAAAAAAGAGTCTATTTACTTGTTTTACAAATTCACCAGTGCTAAGTATAAAGGATGATGAAGAGCAGAAAAGAGAGAAACAGAAAAAAAGAAAAACAGAGAAATATGAAAAAGGGAGGAAATAAAGAAAAGTAAGAAGAATGTGAGAAGAAAACTGAAAATAGAAAGAAATAAAAAGAATAATCCACACAACACGCCCTTTTTAGTAAACCTTGCTTGCACAAGAGTGTCTTTATTGCTGTTTGATGAAACAAGCACAGCAGAGACAACTGATTTCCTGAATTGCAGCTTGCGGCTAATTTGTTGCATGACCTAGAAAAAGTAGTATTTAATGAAGTCATAAGTAATTTTACCATACACAGTAACATTTAATCCAGTCACATGCAGTATACGTCCAGCGACACACGACAGACCTTGTACTGCACCCCCAAGAGTCAGGGTTGTCATGGCTACTGCTACTTCAGAAGTCTTGACTTCTTATGACTAACATCTTATGTTTAAAAATAGTATTATGACAAAATATAAAAGATAAAAAGTACATCTTTGGGCATGGTGCTGTGAAAACACAGTAAAAAATATGGCTTTTTTTTTAATCTAACCATTTACAGTCACGCAATATAAAAGAAAAAACTTAAGATTATTTTTCCATACATCTAACAAAAGCACTGCTTAATGTCTTTAAAAAAGACACAGTTTCTAAAACCATGATGGAACACAGGACAATTAATGTACATTTTTAATAAGATGCCCTCCAAATTGAAAATTATCACAATTAAAATAGTTGGTACTGAATGATCTGGTTGTGGTAGCAATATATTACACATACATCTGATTGATTTTTTTAATGCCATGCTGAGATTTTATGAGTTTGTGAAAATCTTGCTTAATTAAGAGCCACAAAATCGCAACTAAATATAAAGACAAAGGTAAAAAAAAAAAAAAAAAAGGGGAAAAAAGTATTTTGCACAACTACATTGGTTTCACTTCATAGAATGGGAGTATTTTATTCTATTTTTGGCATGAGGACTCAGCTCTGCTTACGCAAGATTAGTCATGGGGATGTCTCCCTGATGGAACTGCCAATTTTGAAGCCTTCATTACCTTTTAATGGAATATGTAAAAGCTTGCTACGCACAACAGCATTGATATACATTACTGTATCCTAGGTCTTGACCCGAATTTACCTTTAACTCTTTTCAATGCCTACTACTTCCTCTTAAAGATATTATTAGGGTAGCTACAGTCAGTAAAAAGAGTGCTTAGAATGTGAGAGTTCAACTCCCAGCCGAAGTTCTGTGAGCCTGTGATATCAATTTAAGTTGTACTATTTCTGTACCGGTTGAACTCTGATGGAGTCTCAGCTGGAGAGAACATAAACCCACTTTTTTGGTTAGGCTGGTTACTATTTATGCTATTTTATCCTTGTTCCTTGCTGAAACTTTCCCTTGCCTTACTGGCTGAAGGTATGCTCTGCAGAACAATGAGTAAGAGCTGTGCAGAAGCATTTCTGTGAGTTTTGAGGGGCTGTTTTTGAGTTTTAAAGGAAAGGTCAAGGTCTTTCTTCTCTTCTTCCTGATCTGCAGTGTGTTCCAAACCAACATCAGAAGAATTATGTAGCTGTAAGAAGAGTCTCGCTACCATATGTGGCTGCAGTATTCACAACATTTAATGGAATTTTAAACTGAGTTACAATTATCTAAATCAAACCAAAACAAGCCTTTCTTAAAAGAGAGTATGTTCCAAAAATATTGTGGATCTGTGACTATACATATATATAATCTGCAGCAAGTTTATAAAAATAATTATTATTTGAAGGATGTTCAGCACAAAACTACCAATCTTTGAAATATATTAGGATATTATGGCTGCTGGACATCTGCAGTAACCATTATCTTTGTTAGAGAGATATTTAACATTGACATGCAGAAAGTCAGAGAGATACTATTGAAAAAAGAAGATGGACATTTTGAGGTGAAAACAAATCACTTGGGGTCATGATTTTGTTAAATTTGGTAGATGCATGTTGGACTTTACAGGAAGGTCTACCAAAACCATCTAACTTCAGCATTAAAGGGCTGAAAAGCAAGCTACACTTCTGAATATGATTGATATGATTAAGGGAATGATTAACCTGATAATGCAGTATGCTTTTTAAAAAAGGGTTGTACTGATTGTTTTTTTAAGCTGTGGAGGTTTGACACTATTCCATACAGAAGCTATGCTTCCTTTCTTGTTCTGTTTTCTTCTGGTTTAGGGTACAATGCCCCAAAGCACAGAAAAAAGAGATATGCTAAATAAAGGTGCACCAAATCTCTATTTCTTCATTGGCTTAAGACTCTTAGCATCTTACAGCTCTATAAATTTAAATACTTACAAATTTTAATTTCTGATCAGGATGTTGCAGTTACCAACTGTATCAAAAGTGCAGCCAGTTCAGCATGCATCTAGCTTCAGAATGATCAGCTTTAAAAAAAGCTAATCTTGTAAATGTTCCTGATACAAACAGCAAATGAGAATCCTAAGAGCTAACTTCAACTGCCACTCCTGACTGGATGAAAGCAAAGGGTACAAAGCAAAGCTGATTTTGACCTCGAATGTTCTTCACAACTTCAACAACACTGTGCCAATTTCATTCATTATCTTAAATGATCATTTGGTGTCTGCTCCTCACATCAGGGCAAAATACCTTTAGATACTACTGAAAGACTGTAACAGTGAGCTTAAGCATGACTTTGTAAGAATACAGAGCACAGGTAGTGAGTGATAGATGACAGGAGGAAAAAGACAGCAGAGAATCTGGGTCCACACACCAGATACAGAAGTCAGGCCTCCAAATACTGTATTTGCCTTTACTGCAGTTACCCTTGGCAACTGCAGTGTGACCATGCAGCTCCATCTGGTCCTAGTGAGAGGAACTGCATTGCAATGTCCCATTAGACTGTCTGGTTTGGGTGCTACTGTAAAGTGCAATATGAGTTACTGGGTCTCAAATTTTACTGCAGCAGTAAAATCTTAGTTGTTTTTTGAATCTGCTAAGAACATATCAACACAGAGACATTGTCGTTCTCAGAATACTACCAGAACAAATATGAACAAGATGCCCAAAACCAAACCCACATTTTTGGGACACAAACTAACCCAGATACCTGCCATGTAACAGATAAGATGATTCTAATTGCATCCTAATTAGCTGTGAATGTCCTGACAAGGCTGCACCATCAACAAAATAGTTTTTCTTTCCAGATGTAACTAATCTGGACAAAAATGTGCCAGTTCATATTGGCCATTATTGGTGGTAAAAGCTGTGGGCAGATCTGCACTTAATCCACGAAATATGCATTTTCTTGCTATATACACAACTACATTATCTTCTATTAAAAATGTCAGGAATTCAACTTAGGCAAACCAACTCAGAAAGAGATCATTTTGGCCATGGTCCACTTCCTCATGAAAGGAAAAATCCCACCACGAAGTAGAGTGGTGCAAGAACTGGAACTCACAGCCAGGAGCAAAATCTAGCAACATACAGCCCAGGCAAACTGCTGTCCTCCTCATTTAAATCTAGAGTCAACTTCAAGGATGCTGCCTGCTGTTCAGCTGAGTTTTCAGACAGTCAGCCATTTGGAATACATATTAAAACATGTCCTGGCCATCTAGGTAAGCCATCTGCTGTCTGCAGGTGTAGGGCACTGTGCTTTGCAGCTGCAGAAAGACCTTGCACTCACACTGATGTGATACAGCTCCCAAGGATGTCTTGCTCAAAGGAGACCTGATGTCATCACCTCCTCTCTGAAGGATGAATGACCAAATACCTGTTCCACAGTTATTCTTTCTTAATGGCTCCATATGGAAATATGCCGTTCATGATACTAGCCAGCCATAATGGAAGCCACTGTTTGAAGTACAAATGTCATTAATTTACAATATATAATACAACACTACAACAGCAGATATTCTTTCCATATCTATGCATTTGCATTTAAAAGATGAGACAGAACATGCTTTTCAAATTTCCCATAAATTTTCTTTTATTCTGGAGTAACACACTCAAAATACAGTGCAACAGGGGAAAAACAAACACTCTAAGGACACGAGGTATAACAGCAAGACACGAAAAAGCACCACTTACTAGTCTTCCAAGCTTTTCAGAAGACAGATATTTTAATTTTTCCTTGAAAAGAAACAGATGAAATCTTTCTGCTAAAGACAGATCCAAAAGAAACAGAATACTTATCAAGACTCCCTGTCTGCATAATATTATCTTCATACCGTGCTCTCCTGTGATATTCCATGTGAAAAAATTACTCAACTGACTTGTTTTGGAATATTTGGTCTCTCTAAAAAACAAGTAAAAATTTAGTTTCTGATAACAGGTGCTAATACTCTCCAGTGATCTGAAGAAACCTAGACACAGTCTCTAATTACACAGTATTATGTCTTCATGATAAGGCAATTCCTATGATCATAGTCCGTCATTGCCATCCCCAAGTGGCACAATCTGTAAGTGGACATTACTCATGCTCAATTTCAAAAGAGACTGATTTCTTAGTGAGTTTTCAGTGCCACCTATTAGTTAATTTCAAACTCACTGATCCAGTTCATGATTATAAAGGAAAAATCAGAGAAAAGAGAGTGGTCCTTCTGTTACTTGTTGAATGATTACTTTTAGAAAGTTTTAAAGTAGGGACCAGCTTCTGAAATTGTAAGTATTACAAGGAATCATCAAAGTTGGACATATTTTATTGCTTCTGTTTATTATGGATGATACATGAATTATCAAATGTAAGGTCAGGTACTCACAGATTCTATTTTTACTGCAGGTAGCGAGATAACTGAATGTCAATAACCATTCATTACTCTGGTTCTGTCAGGGATATGAAGTCTCACAAAGTACAATTTCCTTCTTGCAATATACTTCTTAGGATTATATTCACTGGGTGATTAAATGAAATAAATGAAAACTATTGCAGAATCTAATTAGCAGCTTGATGCTCTTAACACAAGCTGTTCACTTACACGCAATGTCTGTTTATTTGGAAAGGAACAAGTGCGTTTGGGCATTTTACCAGGGATTTTGACTAATACAGATGTAAGTAGCTGCGAAATAATCACACCTCCACTTGTATTCTTATGTCTGTCCCTGAATTCCTCTGAAGACAGATTTTATTGGGCCCACAGTGGTCTTTAAATAAAACTTCTGTTAAAGTGATCCTGTCTGGTGCTAAGTTTATGCAACTTAACTGAAACAGTGATAAATGTGCAGGTGTCTCTGTGATCATGGCATCAGTATCAGAATGGAAAAGCTCAATTTTTTATCAAAACCAGGAATTAGTAAGAGTCCTTTCACCAAATAAAATCTTTTTAAACTGAAGGTTGAAACATTATTAGCAATATCAATTTCCCTGTTAAGGTCTTCACAAGTCCAGGAGGGTAAAACTAACACTGTAGTAATCTTTATGTCATTAACCTATTCTGCTTTTTAACTCTACAAATGAAAATGTAAGAGCAATAGCTATATAAGAAGCATTTTCTCTGCCTGCATATAAGCAGCAATGATATAACTTTGCTAAGCAAACCATGCTTACTAGGGTTTTCTACACACACAGAAATGGATCTCAGTAACGCTGTGTCCAAACTCCTATGAGAGCTCTGCATGACCCATTTTCCCACTAAAAGCATTTAAAAAAATAGCTTTTGATTTTACTCTTTTAAAATGCACATCCCATACAAATGATACTTGCACAGGAGAGCCAAGGAAATTGCCTATACCATTGCCTCAGTTTCCTCATCTTTGAAAAGATAAAAATCTTTCAGGCACTGTCACAGGAGGCAGTAAGAAAAAAGTGCTATTTCTCTATAAAAGAGTATTTGTTCAATTAAATCTCCTAGTGTCCATTGATGCGATTTTCTCCACGTTTCTCATAATTTTTCAAAAACAGTCTTTATAAAAATGATTGCACATGATTTCTAGAACTTTGCATCCAAAAATACTCACAGAAGCAGTGGAAAATACAGGGAACTCCTTCATGTAAAGCAAAATGCAAGTGAAGTTAAGACTCAGCACAGCCTATGTTACACACTTTCCTGTCAGAAAAAGAGGAAAAGCAGTTGAGTTCTACTATGGAGGCCTTGCTACACCAGCAGGATAAAAGAGGACATGAAAGTTACACAAATTCCTTGCTTGACTGTTTGACAGACTGTTTGATCCTGTTTTGGGTCACAGGATCTGGACACACCAATGCATATTCTATAAACTGACTTCCCTCCTTATCCCATTGTCCTACTCCTATACTGCAGGAGATGTCTCCAGAACATGTGTGACTTGACTGCTCTAAATGCACAGGATTAACTGTAACCAGATGGCCTAGGACACATTCAGCATTTAAATATTGTTGTGAGGAAGCCAAAATATTACACTTCCTTCCCCCAACCCCAATCCTCCTTTTCTTATGGCACTTACTACTAAAACCTGCTTGCTTTACCTCTACAGATGCCAGCAGGCCCTAGTGTCTTGTGGAATGAATTGTTTATGATGTCTTGCTGAAAAGGAAAATGTACTTTAGTCACTCATCTGGAGACCACTTGAAGCTCCACTAACACCCCCACACACCAGACTAAGCTCAAATTTCAAACTATAATATTTTGTTTGTTCTTCCTATGTTTCACCTTCCACTGCAGAACAGCTTTCTGTTCCATTTGCAGCTTTCAAAAAAACTTGAAGAAAATTTAAGGGAAGGGAGTGCAGAAAAACATTTTCAGTAACTGTGCACATCTATGGTTTATGTTAGGTTTTTAATTGTAACACTAACCCTTAAGATCTTTTGCAGAATCTTGGTTAGCATTAAATTAAAATTTGATGTAACAAAAATTATGTGTCAGTAAAGTAACTTAAGCAAGAGATGTTACAATGTTGACTCACTGCCCTATTCTCAATCCACAGACAAACCTTCCAAATCCAATATGATGAACCGGGCAGGAGAAGATCACATCTCACAGCCATGTTCCCAGTCACTCAAAAGATCACTTGTTTGTTTGTAGATCTGATTTAGAAATAAGGTATAACATTCCCATTTTGGTGACTGAAAGACTGCTAAGAAAAACAGGAGGCACAGACAATGAACATTACTAGTTTTAAGAAGAATTCTCCTATTTTCTGAATGTTTTAGGTCCTGATAAGAGAATGAATCCACCACAAAAAGAGAGTTGACAGTCCCATGGTGAGTATGAGACCAAATCTTTTTACTGCATGGAAGGCATGAAGCATTGACTGATTCACAGAGATAAGAGTCAAGTTTTTTAGCTCCTGCTCTTTTGAATTATAAGCAAGGTGTTCAGCTACTAAATTGCCTAAAGCTTAGAATTCAGCTGGTTGTAGAAACAAAACCAAAGTCACTGACAGACTGTAGTCACAAAACTAAAGACTAGGTGACACAAGGTTTTAAAAGCCAGTATAATTTTGCAGACATTCAGGCCCAGGAGTAAGCAGAATAGGATTTTTCAGGATTTAAAGTTTGGAATTTGAGGGACAGATTTCAGCTACATCTGCTTTCAGATCCAGCTGTAAGGGCAAAAGGCCTCGAAAACATGTAACATTACCATATGTCTGCATGTACTGGAGAAAATAATCTGTCTGAATTTATCTAAATAAGCCTGACATTTTCAAGTAAAAAAATCACTGCATTTAGGATGCCAAAAAAATCCAAACTATAAAAGACAATTTTAGCTACCTTACAAAGTAAAACTACAACTGTGCTGCATGCATCTCCTAACATTGATATGCAGCACCTTCACAAAACTAAGTCAAGAAGTAATATAGACAATTTCATTTCTTCCTTGCACTCAGAGAATGGTAAACCTGTGCAGGAATAAAACTGGCTTAAAAGTTAAGCTGTTATCCCTGATGTGTCCCAAATGAAAAATAACAGATGGCTCTTTCATTACTGATCTTTGTGCTCATCAATGCCTGAGCACAAGCTCTTCAGTCAAAGAGAGTAAGACTGACCTTACCCCAAGAAGTGCCCAAACATCAAATGTCAGGCAAAGGTGGCTGACTCATCTTCTGACTAGAGGAAGCAAAAGTGACATGATTTTACCCCAAAGAAGTGATGACTGATTGTCCAAGACCAGTGCAAATTGCATCCAAACAGACAAGGAAAAATTACATGGGACCCAGCCCAGTGGCTGAGACATATTTTTTTCTGTTCTTATTCCTCAATACCAAAACATACAGAGTATCTATTACTTCAGGTCCCATTGGATTTGTATTATAAACCATTGTGTATTATCAAATTTCTATGAAATCCTATATTTTAGTGAAACCTTATGCTTAACAGGACAGTTTGTTCCTATAAGCAGTTCGAAAGCAGAGTTTTTACCATTTGAGAAAGAATTATAAGCATTTATGCCTGGAAATGAAAAATACAACAATTTAAGAAGATTCATTACTGCTATGAGGCCATGACAATGTATCTTCTAGTGAAAAATTCAGACTGAAGAAGTGGCATTATAAGCAGATGAGTGTCAGATACAGGAATAACTAGGTGAGACAACTTATTTTAAGTAACCCAAAGGTAAAAATAATCAGAATAACTCATTACAAGCCTAAGAACAGACCTATATGCATCCCAGCTAGCAGCTGTTGTCTGCTTAATATAGCAGCTATCAAAAAAACTTGAAAGCTTTTAGAAAGACAAAACTTGCTAGTTTGTAGTGAGATGATGATTTACTGTGGGTTCCAACATTTTTATTCAACTTATTTTGTATTTGTTGAAACACTGTCTTCAGTCAAGCAATGAACTCCATATCACTTTCTCCACAGCACATTTTTATTTTGCTGGATAAAACTCTAACTATCTCAAAACTACACTTTATTTTAGTAAAAAAAAAAAATAATTACCTCATAACAAGTGATGGATCCTCTGACATAACTTCTAAGTATGGTAAGTCATGTTACCTCCTAACACAGTAAATATGGCAAAAAGTTTCTTATTGTAGAGCACAGAGATCTGTTCTGGAGTATCCATAATGTTTCAAACTTTTTCCTCCTTTTTCTTAATTCAAAATAAGTATTTACCAAAGTCTTTAAATGATAGAAAGTCTGGATCTCACAGGAGCCTAGAAAAGACTGCATCAGATGATACCATGGTATTTTGCACTTGTAAACTTCACACCACTGCAGTAAAAATGTCTATTTCTTCCTTGCTTTTCAATTATGATTTGTGTCTGAACAAAAAGTCCAAGAAAGAGACCATGTCGTCATTGCCTCTTTAAAAAAAAACAACCAACCCAAACTGAAACAAAGCAAACAACAACCAAGCAAAAAAACAGCAACAAAAACCTACAAAATTTAAAAATTATGGATGAAAAGCCCAAAATGGTTCTTCTGTAGTTCTCAGGAGGTACCAGGAGGCTCGAGATGGGTACACTTAGTTGTATAAGCAATTAAATTTACTTATCTAGCAGATATAACTTGCTGCATTCCTAATGTTTTCACAGTATCATCACATTATGCTATACAATAAGGAATTTCATTAGTATTACTTCTGTATATATTTTTCTTTGCAGAAAGTAGTAAAATTCTCATTTTAGAGGTACAGTGGATGACATCTATGTATCAGTGCAAATAGGATTTCAAGATGAATGATCGTCATCCCACTAATCTTCCAAGTGGAAAAGTGGGGGAAAAGATGGATGATTTGGTTTGCTCTTGGATATAAAATCAGCAGCATGCCATTAATAGATTCCAATATTGAGTCCTGAAAAGTTTTTCCCTTTAGCTGGGGTACTTTGTTACCTATGTCTGACTAAAGCAACAGATACAGGTAGCTCATGGCAGATTTCAAATCTCTTCATTTGGGCAATTTAAATAATTCTATGCTCAACACTACATCCCCTCAAAATACCCAGGTTCCAACAATCAAACATGTTTCCAAGTACTGGAATACACTTGACCTAAGTATGGGAATGCAAATGTGACAGATATACACATTGACTCTGTGACTTTTGTGGGTAAATCCAAAACTGCCCTGTAAAAAATACCCAAAAAAACAGGCTAGTCTCTTTTTATGCCTCTTTTTCTGTAAGTGTGCAGAAGATAAACGCAGAAATTACAGGATGGCAGACATTGAAACACATCTGTGTGACACGCTATTTTAGCAGCTATTATGTTTCAGGAAAGCAGAGATGGCACAGTCACTACTTGTCCGCATATATTGAGAAACAAATCAGCAGCAAGGAAAAGAAAATACAGTAAAATACTATGTCACAAAAGTGGTGTTTCCACACGTTACCAGGTGATTTAAACTCAGAGCTGCCCACTCTTAGCTGAATAAATTGTCCACACTTTTTCTCAGTCACTAACTGGCAAGGTTTTACTGAAGCAAATTGATCTGTTTTCTGTATAAAGACTGAAAAAAGGCATTACCCTACAAAGAGTTTTACTAGTACTTTAATTCAAAGGACTTAATTAAGAAGTAACATTTACATAATTTTTGAAGTATCATCTTCATCTTCCCGTCTTGAATTCAACAGAACTAGTACACTTGAGAAATTAAGCTAGTGTTACTGTCTGATAATTACCTTAAAATGTTCTTATAAGCATCAAATCAAATATAGTCAAAATACATTATCTTTACCCTTTTCAAGGTAGAAAACTCAAAAAAGGTATTATGGTGTCTTTAAATTAAATCTAAGAGCCTCATACAGCCCCTCCTTCCCTGGAAGGTTCTTTAAGCAAAGTAACTCACAGCATACCAGACCATATCCATTTTCACACAACTTAGTCCCACATGAGAACTTAGCCCATAGGGGAAAAAACACATCTGAAATATATCTCCCAGAGTTAAATTCCCTGAAGTTTTCTGATCGTACTTTTTTATATTTAATAAAGAAATCAAAATTTTACTTAAAAAGCTGACAGTTTTTGTGAAGGTGAAATTTACCTAATAGTTTTATTTTTAGGAAAAAAAAAAAAACTTCAGCAGAAATGGAGTTTTACCACAAGCATGTCAACTCCTCTTGTTTAATCCCATCTACCAGCTTCACTGAAGATGGTCTGTAAATTATTTTCCAGAGAAGATCACTGACCCTGCACTAAGTGAAAAAAACAAGAATCTGCCCCCCACCCAGCCAAAAATCCAAAATACAACCTCTATCCAAATGCTGAGGGGAAAAATAAACAAAACAACCAATCTTTCTTTCTGAAGACAGTTATTTGTGTCTGTAAATAGATACATCCCAAGCTCTATAATCATCATGTATTCTATCAAGAAAACAACACAAACTGTACTATTTTAAAGTAGAAAACATGTATGGGTCATCACCTTCCAATTTCTCCCCTGGCTATGATTTTAATTAAGATGAAACACAAATCAGAATCCTAAAAAATAAGAAGGAAAAAAAATCCTCTTGTGGCCCTGTTCATTTATATGCAGGTTAAAAATTTAATGGAGTGTGTCAGACTTTACCAATAACTAGAAGTCATCACTAACTGATAAGGGATTGACATGTGATCCACATAGTTCCTGCTACAAAACACAATTTCAAAATGAAGCTCCATTGAGAAATCTAAAATGAAGACCAACCATGGGAAAAATCTTTTCAAGAAATTAACAGACAGGAGCTTAGGAAGACTACAAAAGTCATTCAAAAAGAATGTTGTTTTAAACTGCATGTCTTTTATAGGTGAGATATGAGATGGTTGGAGATACATTTACTTATACATATGGTAGGTTTCACAGACTCAAAAATAAAAACTAAAAAGTTCATACATTTTTAAGTCTAGAAAGCATGTAAAATTATTCCAAAACATGGAGTTTTTGGAATTCCCCCAAATCTGTTTTTAATTTAAAAAGGAATCATAGAAATTATTTGGAGACAATGTTCCATTTTGATACCAGCTGACACAGAGAACCAGAGAGGAAAGGGAATGGCATCTTTAAAATGTCAGTTTTCCAGGGATTTTGCTTTTGGATAGTTGGAGATATTTCAAAGTTTATCCTTTTTTTTCCTTTTTTTCCCTTTTTTTCCTCTTTTTTTTTAATAAGCACAATTTTTAAAAGTTTATTCCCTGAGGGGAAAAAAAAATTAAAAATCCATGAAGAGGACATGTAAAGAAAATCTCTCATGATGAGCGGCATAATCGTAACACATCAGAATTAGGAGGCAGTTGAATCAACTTTACCTATTTGGCCCAGATCATTAACCGAAAATTAGTCTTTTCAGTACTGTGAGGCACATACCAGAGTTTTGCAATTTCCTTTTCACCAGCATGGATAATCCCCAGGAAGCTTCTGCCGAACACATGCTTATTCCAGAAACTGCAGCAGTTAAATAACAAGCTAAGACAGCTGGGTTCAATTTAGGTTGTGGATTACTCATACACGCAAAAAGATAACCACTGTTAGGCTGGTGAAAGCCACAACTGCTGCCATTACTGAACCCCATTGCTATGTCCAGATTTTTTTCTATTTAGAATATTAAGGAAATATTTCTGAAAGGCCACCTTTGTTCAGTGGAGAAAAAGACACTATTTCCTAAACAACGACAATTCTTTATCAAAAATAAATACTATTCTTAATGCTCCTTTTAATCTCTCTTAAGGAGATTAAAAGGATAGAAAATTGACATTCTCAACTTTTTTAAAGCATACCATGTCTATATTTTACTGTCTAACTGATTTGTTATTTCCCATCTAAAATCTTTGTACATGGAGGATAGACTTTGTGAAGGAACTGCTGTTATAGACAATGGTATAATTTTTTTCTTATTTATTATAATATTTTCCTATTTCTTGTTTACTTGAGAGTGGGTATAGCCTCCAAATCTATGTACTTCCATTTTCTAGCTCTCTCAACTTCAATGTCTATTGAGTCCTTTCCTGTGAGAAATCTCAAGTGGCCATACACTGACTTGCACAAAAGCACTAGAAGATTCACTGTCGTATTTCTGGTGGGATATTTGAAAAAATCTTTATTCAAAGTACAAATCCTACAGTTTTATATGAATCCATCTACTTTTTATGACAATCTTCTGATTTCTCATTTTAGAGAAATTTTTTTTTTCATCATCCCAATGCAGCAAGCAACACACCAGATTCTGCCAAAATAGTTAAGGACAGCTTATGGTAAAATGTGTTCATTGATTACTCATATTTGACTCCAAATATTTTCCACATGTCTATCTTCACTAGATGTTTTAATTTATCAAGAGTCCACTTTAGTGTGTAGGATTCATGCCATCACAGGTAACTCCTCATAATATTTTGACACGGCTGAGAAAGGAAAAGTACCAATACTGTTGGCAAGACTATCCAACTGCTTTATTGCAGTTTGATTTATTGGTAGAAGATATTTACACATATCTTGGAGAGATATGCGGAGAGGCTGAATAAAACTATTCCATGGCCAAAGCAACAGTTCCACACAAAAATGTGGGTCCTGTAACTTGATCAATGCCTAAGTGATGACAGCTTTTCTTATACGGACAGAACTTTTTGTGACATCTTGAGCTTCTTTAACTTTTCACATCTTCACTGCTTACTCATCTTTCACCTTTCCATGCAATCATGATAGCTACTTTTTGATTATCTTATTTGTAAATCTTAAATCTCCATGCTTGCACACTGATAACTTGTATTCAAAGCATCAGTTAGTAAGCCAGTATAACCTAAAGAATACAGAATCCATGACAAGTTAAAATGTCACTTTGGTGCAGTTGCAGCTTGCAAAGTTTCCACATATTCAGAAATGGAAACAAATAGTCTTTCCTTTATTAACTGGTTTCTGGGTCTGAATCTGAGAATCATTTAAATTACAGGATGATGATAATTTTTTATCACAATTCTTAATTTTCATGTTTAAGTTCTAGTGGCATTTCCCCGGAAACAATGATTTTAACAGCATCTGCATAACAGAAGTTTTTCAATACGAGAATGTTCTCTTTCAGACAGAAAGTAGCATATTCCTAACATAAATAAGCACTTAAAATCACACCACAGAAAGCTCACAGGTAAGCCTTCAAACGTAAGCAATTCACTTCCATTTGAATACTGTACCCTCCCAATGCACACTAGCATTACAGCTATCAAAAGTTCATCTGTCAAAACCTGATGAGAAGAATTTCTACAAGATCTGAAAGCTTTTGAAATATTATTCACCATCTACAAGTAGCTGCAGGAAGGGCCAATGCTCTATCATTGCTCATGGCTGAAAAGGAAATAATCGTGGGAGAAATAAAAGTTTGCTGTACACTGGTAACTTGCTGACTACTGGTTGCATTACAGTAGCAGATTCACAAATTTTTTGATCCTTCACAGCAGTCACATTGGTACTGTGATCTGTGGCTGAAGCTGATTTTCTAGTAGATGAGGAACCAGGAGAAATTCAAGCGAATGGCAAGAGCCAACATATTTAAAAGGACATTGTCAAGGTTGATAGTACTGTCACAGAATCAATTAGGCTGGAAAACACCTCTGAGATCATTGTACAGTCTGTGACTGAACACCACTATGTCAACTAGACCATGGCACTGAATGCCACATTCAGTCTTTCCTTTAACACCCTGAGGGACAGTGACTCCATCACCTCCCTGGGCAGCCTATTCCAATGTCTAATCACCCTTTCTGTGAAGAATTTCTCCCTGATGCCCTACCTTAACTTCCCATGGTGTACCCTAGGACTATAGTCTCTTGTCCTGTCATCGATTGCATGGAAAAAGAGACTGACCCCCACCCAGGTAGCAGAGAGATAAAGTCACCCCTGAGTCTTTTCTCCAGACTAAACAACCCTAGCTGCCTCAGCCAAGCCTCACAGAATTTGTCCTCCAAACCAGCTCCATTTCGCTTCTCTGGATACACTCCTGCATCTCAGTGTTCATCCTGAATTGAGGGACCCAGAACTGAACACAGGATTCAAAGTGTGGCCTCACCAGTGCCAAGTTCAAGGGGACAATCCCTGCCCTAGTCCTGCTGGCGACACTGTTGCTGATCCAGGCCAGGATGCCATTGGCCTTCTTGGCCACCTGGGTACAGCTGGCTCATGTTCAGCCACTGTCACCAGCAGCCCCAGGCTCTTTTCTGCTGGGCCACTTTCTAGTCACTCTGCCCCCACCAGCCTGTGGTGCTGGTGGGGGCTGTTGTGACTCAAGAGCAAGACACAGCACCAGGCCTTCTTGCATATCATGTGGTTGGTCTCCAGCCTAAACAGATCCCCATGCAGAGCCTTCCAGCCCTCCAGTAGATCAACACTTCTGCCCAACTTTGTGTCATCTGTGAATTTATTGAGGGCACACTCACTCCCCTCATCCAGACCATCAGTGGAGATATTAACCAGGACTGGGCCCTACACTGACCCTCAGGTCAGTGCCTGGATGCCAACTGAATGCCAACTGAATTCACCACCACTCTCTAGGCCTGGCCATGCAGCCCAACCATTTTAACAGAATGAAGGCTGCACCTGTCCTTTTCCAGAACAGTGGTGTAGGGGGATAGTGTCAAAGACATTGCTGAAGTCCAGGCAGACAACATCCACAGCCTCTTCCTCATCATTACAGTAGTGCTACATCATAAGATGCAGTGTTTGCAAGAAATGTATTTCAGAAACAGTGATTTTTCAAATGGTATACAATCATAAGGCAGCGCATACCAAGCAGGAGAAAAATACGCATTGAAAAACATTTCCATATACAAGCTTCTCACATGAAAAATATCTTTTAAACAGCATCCAAGCAGTATAATATCATTCCATACTATTGTTCTCTTTCCAAACCTATTGTTTGCTTTCTTTTAATTAAGAGCAAAAGTCTTATAAGCAGCCTTTGAATACTTTAAGGAAATACTGAAGTTGCCTTAAAAACAGTGCTTTATAAAGACAATAAGATAAATTAACTGCAGAAGGAATACAAAGTTCATAAACACCTACAACAATATCAGATTTGAGTTCACTTCTATTAAACAGATTTTTTTAAAGGTCAAAGGGTAGTGCTCATAAAGCACAAAGAAAACAGCTTAAAAATCTTTTCAGGGTTAAATTTCAATAATGATCTTTATGTCAACTGTTCACGAATTCAGGTTTTTATTACTGAATACTGTATCAGCTTTTGGTAATGATGCTCTTAAATATTTCAAAATGGGTCTCACCAAGGTAAATGAAAGTTTAAGAATGAAAAAACACTGATAACAACTACATCACTTTCTATGTATGTAGCATTATAGCTTTAAAAAAATGGAAAAAAGGTCTTACTCCAAATGCCTTTGCTTCTTAAGAGTTGTCCTTAGCATCTTTTATAAAGACTATATGAAATAGAAGAAATGTTTCTAAATTAATGGATAAATACAAGTCATGACAGTAGTGTTACAGCACAAGCCCTGCATAGCCAGCCCAGGACCAACTGAGACTCCAGACCATGTTTGTGGGCCATTACATATCCTACAGGTAAGCCATATAGAGCTTCTCATACCCTGTTACTAAACACAACCTTGACATCTTATCAGACGAATCAAGAGAATAAAAGTAACTTGAACTGCTTTGTGAGCTGACAATAAATCAGTTCAGGAGGGCAGGGGACAAAGCCGCCCAACAAAGGCTCTTAAGCCAGAATTTCTCTGATCAGGCAACCTCCTGCATGCAATCTGCTGCCCATGCCTCCCGGGACACTGCATTATATAACCACTGTAATACTCTTAAATCAACTGGAAAAGGCCAGACACAGGGTGAAGTGTGTCTCCCGTGTCCCCCTTCTCCCCGAGCGCTCGTAACTGATGGTAACTGAAATTCGTTAAGTGGGAGCCTGAACCGATGTTGTGCTGAAGTCACTAGGCAGCCCCCAGCTTACGGAATGCAGTGCCACTCCCCAGACATCAGCCCTTGCTTTCTGATGCCTCACCTCTCACCAAACACAGGCAAAACGGTGCTCACAGTGCAAGACACAGGAAATAAATCTTCTACAGGCACAGACATTGCAGGCATCAAAGGTGCCATCTTTAAAACCTTCTGAAAAACGCTGGCGTGCTGCTCAACACTAAAAATAGACCAGTGTGGGTCTTCGAGAAATGAATTTAAAAGATTTCAGCAGTTGCAGTAACTCCTAGCATGAGAGAACATGTTAATTAGTGCTACTGACACAGCCTCAACAGCTTATTTGCCTGTCTGGAGACGAGGATGCTGACAAACTCTTTACAGCAGAAATAAGTTTTAAGTACCACTCATCAGGAATTGAATGACTTGTGCCTCTTAGAAAAACAATGGCAATTTTTTTTTCTGTTGTCAGTATCCCAGATTGAGCCAGCCACAAAGGGTACAACTTTTTTTGAAGGAATGAAGAGAATGAATCAGCTCTGATCCAATAACAATGGCTCCTTCCTATCCTGTATCTCTGCATCGTGTAAACTGACAATAGACCCAGACAGGGACCCTACAGATGCAAGATTAACCTAAACTATCTTGCATCTTTAGTCACGGATGTTCCTCATTTACAGTCAGCCACAACAGTAACCGCCATTTAAGCAGGAGTCAGAGCCAAGGTTTCTGGTTGAGATGTAATAAGTCTTTCTATTTATATGCATATAAAATTAATTGACCACTTAACACTGAAAAAGCGATATTCTCATTTCAAAATATAGTCTTGAATGTGGTGTTCATACATTTATAAATAAATAAATGCAAAGAGAGGCAAAGTATTGCAGAGAACTCCTTTTTCTTTAGTGACTCCTTGCAGGAACCACTTTATTTGCAAATTTCCTGCAAGTGTTTCTGCTTCCAAGCTATCAGTGGAAAGAAGGTCAAAAATAACGTTCTGTAGTTGTTTTCTCTGAATCCTGAAAATGCCATGTCTGAATCACAAAGCATTATTAATTTTCTATGTCTTTGCAAGAGTGTGAGGTTTGAATGGAAAATAATATTGAACAACTCACTTACACTGACCATGTCATTGTTTCCCTCAGGGAGCCCCAATTCACATAACTGTTCAAAGCCCTAGCCACTCTTGTAGTCAGTTCCAGTCTGTTGCAATATTATTATGTCTAGACAGACTTCTCAAAAAATCTGACTTTTCTTCCCTTAGCATATGATGTTTCCTGCTAATCAGTACTTTTACAGCAGCTTCTCACAGTGTTGGAGGAGTCCAAAGGAAAGATGGAACAGAGAAATACAAGAGAGCAGTTCCTTGAGTGTCCCTCTTTTAGTGGACATTTTAAATATATCTGAATTGAAAAATGTAAAATAAATAATGTTCTGCTGGAAGGAAGGCAAAAGTAGACTAAAGACAAACTTCTCCACAGAGAATTTTTCCTTAGGCTGAAATAAACAAAAGCAAGAACTGAAAGTAAGTGAAGTTTCTTCGGAAAGGTCACAGGGGAGCAATATGCTCTGGGACTCCAGCACATAGCACATTCTATTCTGGAAACCACAGGTTTGATGGGAGTGCCAGAACAGGCATCACTGTTCGAGTGCCAGAACAGGCATCAACAGGCAGTGATGTCTGCACAAGCAAGCAGAAAGGAAAGAACAGTGGAAGACTCGCTTTTCAAATCAGCAATGTTCTGGGAAAGCCTAGAAGAAATGTGACCTTGAAATGTCCCACGGACAGGGATCATTACCATAATGATGCAAATTTCAGGTCAGTCAGTACTGGCTTTTCTGCTGAATATCTTTTGTGGTGATTTCTCAATTGCCAAAGCTCAAAACAAAAAGCTCATATTTTTTATAGTCTTGTTCATAAAGCCAACAATTCAATGTACTTTATTTTACTGTCTCATTTGAAAACTCCAGTAACAAATGTGGTAACCTTTTCTAGTGTTCATCTACCTTTGGACTGCAATAAATCAGAGCTCCTTTAACCCTTAGTTCACTGATAAATCCTTGACTTGGCAGCAACTACCTTAATCTGAAGTATGCACACTAAGAATTAGGTATTTTGAACAAGACTGAAATATCAAATGGACTTTTCTATGTATAGTTCAACTACAAAGTTATTATTTTTTTGATGCTGTTGTACATCCAAAATACCCTGCAAAGTATTCCCATTTCTGCCCTAATTAGATATGACATTCCTACAAAACAGTTTTCCTGAATCTCCCATCCAGATCTACTTTCTTCACACTTCCTCTGTAGGCCTCCACATGGTGGAGCCTTGAACAATGAACAACCCCTTTGACAGTGCTTGATTCTGCAGAGTACTCAAAAGAAGTTTAAAGTAATTTACCAAATTAAGTTGGATGAGGCCTGTTGCAGAGTAAAAGATTAAGTACAACAGACACCGTGGCTTAGCTGTGCTGTGGCATTCTGATAACGAGCATCAATGACTGTTTCAAAGCCTGATACGTGTCAGAACTTAAGCCATCATCACGTAACAAAGGAACTCTCATCACACAAAACAAGACTGTTATTGAAAGACCAATTGTTTTTTGGTGTAATTTTGACTAAGGTCAAAAGTATACAGTCAAAAGTATTTGTCTATTACCACACATTACTCATTTCTTAACTAATTGTTTACTACCCTTTCCTAAAGTTACTTGTGTGAACATTAAGGGGATTATTGTGGCATATCAAAAGTTCCTATAAATACTGCATCCCCATTTGGAAATGCATCAGCATTTTTCCTCCCTGAAAACAACTGTAAAAAATGCATTTTTTAATCCCAGAATTTGTCTTTAGAATGTTTGCGTTGCCCTTTTTTATTCAGCTTAAAATGGAAACACAAATTTTAAAGAGGTCTTTTTCCTCTTTGTATGAAAAAGCCATTATTCACATGAAAGGACTTACTCAAAATCACTTTTTTTAAGTAGAATTAAATCCCCAGTTCTCAAATTTGCACATCTAGAGGGCTTCCATACGAGGTGCTGAGAAGAAGAACAATAAATACTGTTATTTGGTTTAAAATGCCAGTGAGGCTTTATTTACCAGCCCTGTCCACTAATCCTCACTGTTGTGCCCATCATTAACCTGGTTTGTCTCCTGACAACAGTGTTTTCCAGAGTGATACTCCATGAAGCCTTCTTCTTCTTTTCTTCCAACAGCAATTCTGCTGCCACTTGCATCCCCGATGGTGAGGGGGGTCCCTCACTTGGATATCTGAACTAAAACTGATTTTGCTGATGGCAGCAGCATGAAAACTTCAGGCAAAGGTCCAGATGATATGGTCCTCTTCGCCATTGTGGAAGGAGAGAGAAATTTTCAGCAGGTAAACTCCTTTGCTCTTATAACACTACATACCTACTTGCTCACAAGTAGGCTGTATCACTGGAGGTCATTCTTGCTTTCAGAGCCTTTCATTTATAAATTAAATTACCCCTTCTACTCTAAGAAACTGAACTTGATTAAGACAGAAGAGCAGAAAATCAGTGAAACACTGGCTTACAAATTGCTTGAAACACAAACTGAAACTTCTGTTCCTCAATCAAATTCTTATATGGACTTTATTCTACATCCTCTAAATCTCATCGATAAATGTTGCAGTTTATTAATTGTTGAAAAATTTGTGAAAATCTGTATATCTTAGCAAAACTGCTCCATTCTACAGATAGTTTTAAAACATTACTCCTGTATCATGTAATTACTCATTAGCAAGAACCATCTCTACAAATCATCCAGTGACTCCTGCAGCAAAAAGAAGAAACACTGAATTAGGAACTTAACCATCAACTTGTACTTCACATAGACATAAAAAAGCATATTCAATCTCCCAGACATATCTGTGCTTTAAATATACAAGATTAACAGTGCTTTAACTTTTGCTGAATTATCACTTAGTAGTGAAAGACACCATAAACCTTTCAGTTTTACTTATCTTTTCCCTCAGAATCACAGTTGTTCCTACTACAATCACAATAGCTGGCATCATCACTGGATTTATTATTTCAAGTCCTTATCGAATTTTGAAAGCATTTGGGTTTTGAATACTCTTTAACACCATCTGAAGCTTAAGAACCCCTTACTTGAGAATTCAAGTTCAAAGAAAACCAATGTGCAGAACCTGAATTAGAAAATTAATGTATTTTCTTTCCCAAGTTATGTAAAACAGCAGTTCTATTATACATTCAATATGTATAATATAATGTATAATATATAATATATAATATATAATATATAATATATAATATATAATATATAATATATAANNNTATAATATATAATATATAATATATAATATATAATATATAATATATAAATTATATAATTCTATTATGCATTTACTATAGTAAATTAATAATAAAAATTAGGATACTAAGAACTTAAAATGTCTGCATGTTTTCTGTAGTTGGAATTAAGCTAAAGAAATTGCCTATACATTAATGTTTGATATGTTATGTATAAATATCTATGCCACAATCTTCGATTTACTTCAATGTTACATCTGTCTTCTTAGCCTTAAATCAAAATCTTAAACTAGATGAAAAATCTAAAAGCATAACTGAATGCTTCAGAAAGCTGCCTATTTTGTTAACTGCACAATACCTGAAGACCAGGCCCTGCATCCTCCAAGACCCTGAAGATCTGTGTTGATCCCCATGACACACAGGCTGACACTATGCCTCTCAGCAGCTTCCTGCAGCCTGGTGCTCCCCACAAGCTACTCATAACTCATTACTGCTGCTTCAGGCTCTTTGGCCAGCATGTGTAACATTACGTGACCAGACCCCTGTCCTTCCTTTTTCTCACCCACCACTCAGGCAGATCTACACTGCATACTTGCCCTAACACAACTTAAGTGTTGGCTGGGAACTGTCTTGACTTCTGATCTCCAGACCTCTGCCAAAAGAAACATTCACAAAGGAGCACCAAAGCCATTTTTTCTTCTACAGTTCATTTTACTTGTAAGAGCTTTGTAATGGCTTTAATCCCAGCATGTTTTTAATACAGCAATCACAGTTATTTATCAGTGCCACATGCTAATATTTCCATACTGGTAACAGTGACCATTCTTTTGCTAGAGCCTCCCTTTCCCTCTGTCACTGAACAACACCCTACAGGCAGCATATCTGCAGCTGTCTCTCTCCCAGTGCAGATAAAAATGCACTACTTTCGTTTTTATAAAACCACTTAATTACAGTCAAGATATCACCCAGCACAGGTGAGTAATCTCTGCAGTTTTAGACACAGGAAAACAATTCATGGAGTAGAACTAGAAGAGGTGAAATTTAATGCAAATTTTATAGAGCACTCAATAAAACTTTATTTAACAGTCTTAAGAACTGGCTAAAGAAGTTTCACGCTCTGTTGTGAATTTAATTAGTTAAAACATGTTATATAATGGAAAGGATGTGATGTACAGTGTCGCCCTGATTCTTTAGCCTTCTGATGATCTTGTTTACATACCTTTAAGTGAAGTCTCTCATGCATGTACCATAAACAAAGTAGATTGCTTTCACTCCTCTCTGTGATGGACTTCTGAATTGATCACTGGAGCAGAGAGGTGTTCCTCCTGTCCCTCAATCCTTGTTCACATTCCAAATCCTATTTAAACCGCAAATCATAATAAACTTTCCTTCTTTCCTCACTTCAACCTGACAGTGAGTGTGTGGTTCTTTTGTGTCCCTAACGGTGACAGTATAGCACTTAATGAAAGCATTCATTATGCATGAATAATATACCATCTCTCATAGTAGCCTGCTGGACAAAATGCCCAGCACACAGCTAGGAAAGTCAGTAATATGTTAGGTGAGAAATTGAGTGATGGGTAGGGCTTACTGTAAATCACATCAGGCTGGCAGACGGTCACCAGCAGGCTTCATGGGGCTCAGTGCTAGGGCCAGTGCTCTTTGATGTTTTTATAAATTATCTGAACAAAGAAATTGAAAGTATGTCAAGTACTTTGCTGATGTTACCAAAAGAGGAAAAGCTGTGAACTTCCTTAGAGATGGAGAGGCCTTACAGAGATATATGGATAAAACTAGGGAGGTGTGCAATCATCGTGAAATTGAAGAAGAGCAAGTGGTGGGTTTTCTACCTGTGATGGGGTAATCCAGGGTGTACATACAAGTTGGGGAACAAGAGCCTGGAAAGCAGCCTCACGGGAAAACAAGAGGGAGTTTGGATTGATGGCAAGTTGAATATGAGCCAGCAATGCCCTGCCAGCCAGGAGGGCAACTGTGTTCTGGGGTTCCTCAGGCATAGCATCACCAGCTGGGCTAGAGAAATTATTGTCCCTCTTCTCTCTCTGCTGGTGCAGCCTCACCTCAAGTGCTGTGTGCAGCTCTGCAAGCTCAGTTCAAAGTATTAGATTTGTGACCAAGGAAGGTGACCAACGGGGGTGAAAGATCTCTAGAGAAAGACTTACAAAGAGCAGCTGACATCACTTATTAGGAAGGTCATTATCCCAATGCCTACACTGGGAAGAAAAGACCATATATAACACTTAGTCTACGGAGGAATTCACTTTGATTATGAAATGGGTGTGATTTTTAAACTTTGAAATCTTACAATTTTATTTCCTATTTTCATAAAGCTTCAGACATTGGAGGCAAATAATTTAGTTGAAAATATCTATTTCATTGAGTTTTAAACTACACATTTGGGCCCTGCACTGCTTGAAAGGTTTGGAACCATGAACAAAAAAATGCAAACTCAGTCTGGTTATTTTTTTAAATCATGCTTTTAATTCAGCCTCCCAGTATCATAATGGCCCACCTCAAGATATTTAAATGTTCACAGCTGATTACACTATATATCAAAATAGTACTGCTTGTCTCATTAAACTACTATGATTTGCTATTTGGATATTAAACATAAAATATTAATTATCACTTCAGAAGGCATTTTCATCCCTTGATTTGAATGCTGAAGTTTAAGATTGCTACAAAAAGCTTGATGATCTCTTTTCTACTAGTATCCACATCTGCCCTTCTGTTTATGCTTGCAGCACACATTTATACAACAGATGCACCATTTTCAGATATTCTGCGCTGGTAGGATGGTAACAACCACTAGTTATTTTCTCTGATGTACCATTTCATTGCCTAAAGACGAACTTCAGATTACCAGGGGTAGGGCGTCTATATCTAAATATCTCCTATGCTGATACATAAGTAATAATGGACATAACACAAAATTACGTATCCCCTTTGTCTAAGTACTACGTTCACATTCCTCATGGCTGGCACTGCTTGATACATAACCATACACAGATACGTGAATAGAGTTGCACCACAGTAATTTCACTTATAGTTCCACAAGGACAAGTAAACCAGAAGAACATAAAAAAGGCTTGCATGTCTACAGGGAGACTCTAACTGGATTCAAAAATTTCAAATTCATCTCCAAATGCAGAGAAGAAAAGACTGACTCACAGGTCTTTCCATAGAGAATGAGTATGTGAAATTAGCAGGAAAAATTTGGGTTATGTGGGCAGAAGAAATGCTATAAACCCAAATATATTTGTAGTGTAAAGCACAAGTAATGCATTTATATGGCTCCTAAGAGCTTCCTAGTTCCTGAGACAGGGTGAGGACAAGAAGAGGAGTAATTGCCACATACACGTCACCCCAGAAGCAGACAAATACTAAGACATCTGATCACAGACAAATCTGGGTTAGTCTCAGGGGAACAGCTACTTTTCATGATGTCACACAGAAATCAAGACATAAAACTGCACATACCATGTTAGTGTACATATATGCTCAGTATGAAGGAAGTTTATTATGAAAGTGTCTGTCACAGTCTAGTTTTGTCTGGTTTTGTCCTCACAGCAGCAAGGACACAGGTAGAGGGCTGGGTGCATACATAGGATTCCACTGGGATACACCAGTCTTTACTGTTACTTGCAGCATCAGCTATAGCAGTCTGAAGGCAAAGCAATCTCTGTGTTATTATTTAGACACATGATCTTGGACTTTGCTGCGCGCCAACTCCATTGAACACTGAAAAAATACAGCACAGGTTATTCAGGTTGTGGTCTACTCCTTGGACAATTCTGTGTGACTGATTAGTTCAAATTAAAGGATGACAATCACTTACAATGCTGCTCAGTGGTCTCATGGGAAGAAAAGTTGTAACAGCCCTAGAAACACACAGAAAACAGAAGGAACAGAGCTCCCACAAAGTCTATTTGCATCAGCAGAGATAAGCATCCTTCCCGAAGTGTGACAGTAAAGTACACTAATGATGACAATTTTTTAAGGAAGATTTAAAGGAAAAAAACAAACTATCCACTTTGCATGACTGCACTCTGTAACAAGGAGGGCTTTCTGAAAACTTCAAGAATCCATGCAGCCTTGAAAGTTTTGCTATGAACGTGCCCCTACCAAGCAAGACTGCAGAGACCACAATGACTCTACAAAACCAGACAGATATGTAATGACATGAGGAAAACTATGATTAAATAGGGGGTACGCCAATCAGTTTAAATGCAGAATGGCTCTCAACAACATATATGAACAAAACTATAAATTCCCTGATTAGTTAAAGTATTATTCATGATAAACGGTATTTATTGCAATTTATCAAGCTTTTGTGTGAACTTTGGGCAGTGTAGCCAAACAGCCCAAATTTAAAATAGATGATGAATTATGATCAACTCATTCTCAGTGCTGAAAGTTTACTTTTCCAAATACACTCTCTTCATTTAAATCTTCAACTCTTCAAATAAATTAAATATAAGTCCTTAAAAATAACATAAATATACATCTTTCTGCTACCACACAACAAAAGGTTGCAGTGCTAATAAAGAATTTGAAGGTGATTAAAATTCATCAAGATGGCACATGGCTGTGATAAAGTGCATTGCTTTACTGGAGGGATAAGCCTCCAGAGGCCAGGAGGCATCACGTTCTTGACTCTTCAGAGGGATGCAGAATCCAGGGCCTTCCCATACTCACCTAAAATATTTCAGTTTCTACTGAGCTTTGCATGTTGAGTGTAGATAAAATTCATCAGATCTTCCAGTCCCACTGATGACTTGATCAATAGCAAAACTACAGTTGTCATGTCAAGGAGAAATCACAGGTCTATCTTTGTCTGCAAAGCATGGTTTTAAAACAATGTATTTCAAATCACTGACAATAAACAGGTATGGCAGTACCATTACACACTAGTACTGCACACTTGTGTAAATTAGCAAGTCAGAATTACACAGCATGTGTCTTCAGCAAGACCAGCATCAGTCAAAATCATACACCACTCTAGTCATTGGGCTCTGGCTGCATGAGAGCAATGGCAGATCAGGAAAATACAAAGAAATACAAAGCAAAAAAAGCAGGATAAATAGACATTTGCCTTCAGGGCCACATTTACAACAGCTACCTTCTCTGGCACACCCAGAGATCATGAATTCAGTTTCATCATGAGTTTGCAGCTGCTTTTCCAGTGTTACAACTTTTGCACACTGGTGAGACAAAAATGATGCTAAGAAGGGAGAGGAATTCTGAGAAAAGTTTGCACTGCCAGTGTGGATCCCTTGGTTACTACAGCTACCTACTGCCTAGCTTATGTCTGGGTGCACAAAAACAAAGCTGTTAAGGATCCTTCACTTCTTAGGCCAGTTGTGGTGGACAACAAAACTCATGATGGAGCACAAAAGCAGTTCCTCACCAGCCTCCTGGACTGCACTACTCAAACTTTGGAGATGTGAACAATCAGTGCTACAGCAGGTTTCCAGTACCAGTACCTCAGATTTCCTGAAGATGACACTCCTAGATGGCAAATCAGCAGTGCAACCAAGACCACCAGAGATCACAGGGAGTGTTTCAGGAGTTCCATCTTGGTCTCTTTAAAGTCAAGCCCCAGAAAGTACAATCTAGTTTTTTAAAATGAGATGAAGGTAAAGAAACCTGCTCTGTTACATCTGCTCATTATTACACCACTTCTTAAAATACAGACCTCTTGGTCCATAAATCTGCATGATTTCTTTTCTGTGGGGATAATGTTACTTTTCTTCCTGCATCTACCTACCACCTCGCTTGTAAAGGAAGTTAGTAGTAGCCAACCAATTTACTAAATTTATAACTCAAGTCAACCCATCAGCTGAACAGAGAGCTCTTCACAGGTGTCTGAAAAAAAATAAAAAACTTTAAATATTCACATGACATAGAAAAACCCATCTGGAACTGGAATATTTCTTGCAATTTTCACAAGCATTTTGCACTGACTTTTCAACATAGACACTGCCTCCAAAGTTCAGGTCAGGTGCTACATCACTACGTCTGAAAGAAAGCAAGAGGGAGGGGCACAATCACACACTGTCAAAGATCTGGTACACGTTTTAAACTGAAACAGCTCTCAAAGGAGATAAACTTTAAGAAGACAAAATGGCTCAGAGGAATTACGGATGGTTCTTTGCAGTGCCTGTCATTTGTCTGCTGTTATTTATGTGTTGTTTACCCCTCAAAACATATAAGTCTTATAACCATGTGGTTATAAAAAAACCCTAGGTTTTGTTCTTGCGTTACTAATTTTAAAACATCTGGACTCTGTAATGTCTCCTTAATGTTTGGGATTATATGCTGCTAAAATAGTGATAATAATAACAATAATATTAATAAGAAGCTTGGTTAAAAATGACCTCTGAATGCTTAAGATAAATGAGTAAGAATATCTGAGTCTGCAGAATTTAGTCTGCAGAATGTTTTTTTGCTGCTGAGTAGAGGCATATACCACATGCATTAATGAATGTCTCATATTAAGAACAAGGTCACCTCCATTGTACTTTCGTATCAAGTCTCCTTTGAAAACAAAATACTGGGAAAATTTTTGTAAATCCTGATTATGCACTGCTTGCTTTCAAAACCTGTGATAATACATAAATGCTTTCTGCTTTCCTAAACTGATTTATCCATCTTTTAAAATATTACATTAAAGAATTAGGAGCTATACTACACTGTTTTATAATTTAGAGCAATTAATGACAGGACTCTTTTTAAAAACAAATAAGGTATCAGAACAAAACCCAACCTTTCCAGCCTGCTAACCAAATACATTATTTCAGTAGAGCCAAGGAGTCACAATAACAGAAACAATTAAATGCTTAAGTCTCAGCTCCTTGCTCACCCTGAACTGCTGCAGAAAAAACTAGGCTCACAAACCCCACCAGAAGTTCCTCAGATGTCAAAGGATGGCACAGAAAAAGAGCAAAATGTCTCTTTTTCTGCCCTCCTGGTAACTTTGCAGCAGAGATGTGGGAAAAAAAATAGTTGCAGAAGAGGGCACTGCAGAGCTTTTCTTGTTGGCACAGGCTCAGGAGGGTTGTGGCAGGAAACAAAGTACCTGTAAATACACTTTTTGCATGTATGTTTTGTATTTGTCTTTCCACCCTCTGCCACTTCCACTCCTCCCTGGGAATTTCTGTCAGAGACTTAGGTTTATCTGTGATAGGACAGAATTCCTATACCTTTCTCTCAAGTCTTCCCTGTAGCTTAGCATAGGCACCAGAAATGACTACTACTTTCTTCTTCAATGCATAGAAAGTAACCTCCAAGGCAAGACCATGAAAGCAAAAACAGGGCAGCAGCATTTTAAAACACTCTCATCTCTCACCTGGGAATACTAAGGAGCAAGTTGGCATTATCTCATCCATGCTCATTAATGCTTCTGAGCTTTAATATTTCACATCTTAAACCTATAACCACAAAACCAGTCACTCTCAAGGGCAACAGCGTGTGTGACTTTAGGCCAGGCAATGGACATACCAGACACCTCATGATTTCTGATAGTGATACAGCCATGATATGCTGTGGTATCATGACTAAAAACATGACATTGCAATAGAGCATAGGGAAAAAAAGATATTCACATTCCCTTCTGTTCAGTCCCCCGTGTAGTATTAATAAAATTGCCAAAACACAGCACATGAAGACAACACCTGATCCCACTCTCCCCACTTGCGGTAGCTCCCTGCTACCTGCTCTATCACATGACTCAAAATTCCCCAAGCTTCTAGCCCTGAACCCTCTGGCTCAGCCATCCACAAGGCTGTTACTCCTGATCTGGTCTCCATTCTTTAACAAACAGCTCATTTGACATCCATGGCTTCTCCCTCAGCTGCTTAATCTACCTTCCCAACTTTAATTTCATTGCAAGAAAATTAATATAGCATTTAAAGGAAACGCAATTTACTGTAATAATATTTTCCAAAGATTTTAAAGAAATATCAGGAGGAAATCAGGAAAAAAAAAAGTCTACAGCAGTCAATCTGTTTGTAGGTCAAGAAGTTTCCCTGGGCACACATGTAGTTAATCTGCAAACAGAAATGAGAAAAATATGGAACTAGAATAGGCTGTTTTATTGCAGCTTCATTAAATTTTCAAATCTCTCTTGCTCCAGTGTGCTGTGAAAGAAAAGAGAGAAAGAGTCTTTTACAAGGAACAAGATACAACAGCACCATGTCTGTATGCCTCTAGAGAAGCTTTCAAATTTGCTCAGGAAGACTACCTGCATTTTACAAAAGTTGCTAGAAACCCCATATAGCTGTTTTTAATACAAATTTCTATAATTTAATATAGCTGTTTTAATATAAATTAACAATAAAATCTGGGAAGTGGTCTTGTTCTTAAGATCAGAGGGGCAAATCAGCAATTACCCTGTCAGCCCAAAAGAAATGATTGTAAGGCCAGCCCTTGGGCATCACATGAATTTTCTCCTATAGTCTGCCAGACATTTGCAAATAGAAAGCCATCCATATTTCAATCTGGTTTTATTTCAGGAACTTCTTTTTATTATTAGAATAGATTCTGTAGTGGAACTCAGAAGCTCAACACAAGCATGCTTGTCTCCTTCCTTGGCTAACACATTCAGGTTGTGCATCAGGAAACAAGACAGCCAAACCCCAGCTCCTGCTGTTGAGACTCTCCTGACCTCAAGCACCACAACAGCACACATGTCCAGAGACCTTTGTTCTTCTGACAAAGGAGCATATATGTGGTTTAGTCACTTAAGACATGCACTGAACAGCACAGAGCACAAGGATAGCTCCTTTTCTACAGATATGCTGAAACTCATCTTAGAGTCTGCAGCAATGCTTTCTCATATTAAAGTACAAGAGTCTTTCCTCTCCCTCAGGGTTATGGAGAAGCAAGACACACTGGGACAACCTTGCCTTTCTTCCCCAAAAGCTATACACCTGCATAGGCAGCACGTGTTACTGCATCCTGCCTTTGCAGCCTGGCTGGGCACTTTCAGTCACTGACAGAACCTTGGGCCCCAGCACATCACAGCACCGCAGGGAGCCCCAGGAACACGCCAGCCCAGAACTCGGCTTCTGCCTGGGAGGGTTTTGAGCTTCACCAGACTGTTTGAATGAGTCACTGATTTGATGCAGGGACTTGGCTGATCAAAACCTAGCAGAACCTTTGGCAGCCAGCGCTGGGGGAACTTTCAACACACAAAATATAAAGGCTCTGTCAGTTTACTCAGAACAGCAAACTCTCCTGAGGGAAAGAAAAAAGCAGTAAGTCATGGAAATCTTATTTTTCAGTGGCTGTCCAGCAGTTCTTAAAAGACTATCCTGAAATCAGAGCAGCAGAGGAGTTTCACCTTTTCCTTATGCTTTCTCCCTGCGAGACAGGAAATCTGCAATAGCTGAGGGTTATCATTTTAGAAACAATGTTGGCTTTTTTCCTTGTTAGTCACATTCAATTCCACCTACACTGACAGACGCCATTAAATTCATGCTGACCTCGTTAACCCATTGGTGATACTTAAGCTGTAGGTGTTTTGGAAAACAGTCATCTTTTCTCCTGGGCTGGAACAACACACATTATCACTGTGTCCAGATCAGAAACTGGAATCCTGGAAATAGTAGGCTAATGAAGCAGGAAACAGCCAGTGCCAGCTTCATTGACTTACATCTGCCATTCCTTCTCCCTCTAGTCAGTCACCTATACAGACCAGAGCAGACAATTTGCCTCTGCTCAGTTTTCAAGGATTCCTGTTGTGCACCTCTCCAGTCTTTCATCCTCACTCATCTTCCTTTCTAGTTATTTACTCCCACCCAAGTCTATAGTTAAATAAAACTCAGGATACTTTCCAGAAGCTGTAGAGCTTTTGATATTCTATTTCAAGTGTTATAGACTTTTGGCTATAAAAGTGCAGCCTTCCTAAAACATGCCAGTTCAGGCCTTTGAAAAGTGACAGGTCCAAATCACCCTGACTTACATATTTTGAATGAAAATATTGTAAAACAAAGAAAAAGAAGTTATTTACCTTTTGACATTTTATGTGTTTTGATGTTGTATATATTTTTGGCTCTTACTCTCTCTATAAGAAAATCCTATTCCTACCATGCAAACCTTAACTTTTGTTCCTATATGCCTTTTTTGCAGCAGCAGCTTACACAGGTGAAACAAAACAGAAAAAGTCTGATAGAGGAAAAAATACTTTTCTGCATTAAAAAGCTAAAGATTTATATAATTTACCTAAGCTTACTTCAGCTTTCAGCAATTACATCTTCCCATACTTCAAAAATTCATATTTTACCTGTCTATACTTATGGCAGTCTAGAAAACAGGCATATTATGTTTACTGCTTGTGACAGTCATATCCACTTCTGACAGTGGTGGATTTGCCTCATATTTGGCATTATGTTTTTCAGCAATTTTGTGAGAAAGGAAGATTCCCTGTCACCCTCAGAACACCATGTGCATATTTAAAACCCAAATTTAGACTGCAAATAATAACATAAAATCCAACCACTCTTTCTGAAAGACAACTTCAATTTGTTAATACTAGTGAAAGGCTCCTTGGATGATGGAGTCTAGCCAGTAAATGCTCATGGTTATTCTGCACATCAAGGTCCATTTCCACATTCAAACATTCTGGTTCCTAAAAATGTTTGTGTTTGGTTGGAACATCCTTCATGCCTCACTCTGTTTCAAAAGTTCTTAATTCCTCTTGTGACAGAGAAAATAAAACCAAATTCCGCTCATTCCTGACCAGTGCAAGAAAGGGGATGAAGCAACCAACAGAAGACTCAGTTAGGACCTGCTTGTAAGTACTGAAACCAACTTTCTCTTCAGCTGAAGCAAAACAGTTTTAGCTAACTGTGCTTGGATGACAAAGATAACATTCCCAGAGAAAAACAAATTAAAAAGGTGAATTAGTAGAGAAAAATACTCTAAATGCTCATTTCTAATGAGCAGTTAGCCAGTTCTGTGCAAACACCTTCACTGCAGTGGGAGGATGCAGCTTAGTCTGATCCCCTTAAATCCCTTTTCAAAAAAAAAAAAAAACAAACTTGTTCTTCTGCAAGCAGAAAGAAACCCATCCATTGCAGAGTTATACTTGTAAAATTGCAGCACTTCCGATTCAGCCCGTAGATTACGACACTATAACTTTCCAAGGCAGACGAGCTCAAAGTGACTCATCTGGCAGGGCAAACATAATTTATTTTTGACATTTATACCTTATGAATTATTAATTGGTTTTCTGCATCTAGATTGATTTTGCATGAAAAGGAATTTCTGGCACATACCTTAAAGCTGAAAAGTGTACAGATTGGAAAATAACTCAGCAAAAATATCTGTTTAGTGTTGCTTAAAAGAGCAAATCCTGCTAGTCTACTAAAAGTCATGAAAGACTAAATCAAAAATATTTGCAGGAAAATTTTCTTTCTAGAGAAAAAAACTCCCAGTTTTTATCTGTAATGAAACTTGTTCTCCTACCACCCTGTTTCATTGCAGTTGCAGTCTTTCCCACAGATGCAGAGCAAAAGCTATGTCTAGTGCTTAAGGACACCTTAAACTGAAAGATATACAGTATATTTGGTGTTTCTGCACAACAATCACTGAATTTCATAACACAAAGGTGAAAAACAAGCCCTATATCAAAATGTTTAGATAAACTCTTTTCACATGTAAAGACTTTTTGCAGCCAATAGAAACTGGTAATTAGGCAATCAAGAGTAACACTTGATATATAAATAACACAAGTTATATTAAAAACATCAAAATGAAATCCACAAAAAATATGACAGAGGCAGAGGGGAATGTAAACATCTTAACAGTGTGTTCTGCTGCCACAGAATTGTGGGGGGAAAGACAGGGAAAGCCAATATTTCTCTCTGTTTTAGAATTTCTGCTTACAAAGAATTCAGCATAGTATCTGCTTTTGACAGTGATACCAAGTCCAAGGAACACAGGACCAAAACACAGCCTGATGAAAGTCACATCAATGCTGACAAGGAACCCAGCTAGTGCCACCTATCTACTCTGAAATAGATATTAATTCAATTTCCAGCCCTCCTCCAGTAAGAGGTGCAATAGCCAAATGAGTGGTTGAATTTCTTGTTCTTTCAGAAGCTCCGCTGGCATCACACCAAACCACAAGGTTATACTGCTGCTGCCTCAGCAGCACCTTTGGTGGGATCAAATAACACTCCCTTTCTGCAGGGAATGATGATGGGCAAAGAAGGTGAGAGTAAACTGCTGCACTCAGTGTGAACCATAAGATGATGCAACAACTACGTCTGTCCAATTTTAGTCTACAGAATATAAAAAAATTGAAATATGTTTATTAATAAAGATATGTCCTCCATCACAGACACAGGAATATCATCACTATCACATCAAGTGCAACTACATACCCACAAATCATTCTGCCCAGGTCCATCACAGTGATTTCCACCTACAGATAAGTTGAAAATGCACTGAACTTCAAACAACCACTTCTAATTTTTCATTTTCGACTATGCATGTCCTGAGAGCCTCCATAAAGGGAAATCTTATGAAAAAATGTAAGCACAATAATAACAAAATAATTTTTTTTCTCCACTTTGGGAGAAAGAAAATTGTTAATTTTAACTCCTAGCACTTCTGTGACACATTGGATGGATTCCTGTGACGTGCTATAACCTCAGATTATAAAAATGCTACTATTTTGTCTCCAAGATTAAGTGCAGGATTAGATAAGTACTGAAGGCAAGGTAACTGTGCTGTGGCAAACATCATCACAAAAATACTATGCTGTAGCTCAATTTTCTTTCATCTGATTATCTCCATATATTTAAGAAAGGATAAGCATCACCACTGTCCATCAGGGACTACTACCTGAGAAAAAAACTGAGAATCAAAGTCACAGAAGTTTCTGGAAAGCAGCAGAAGGAAGGCCTTTTAGTTCTAAGAGAAGAGGTTTGGAGGATGTTTTGGCTGTCCCTGAACATACCACAGATCTTCAGTGATAAGAGGGCCAAGAATAAGCTTCATCAGGGCACTTCCACTAAATGCTCTCCACACAGTTTTCTGTTCAGATGTACTCACAGAGCAGCAGTACCTCCTTCGGGCCCACAAAACAGATTTTCAACTCCATCCCTCTTGTCCAGCTTTTAAAAGCCAAAGACATCACTGCTATACTACTAGGTCATGACAGTCAATGTTCAAGGTCCCAATCCTTCATCCTTCACAAGAAATATGTCAGACAAACCCAGCACCTACCTTCCATTTGCAATTATGAAGCATGTAAAACTATAGAATTTTCTGCGCAGTAACCTCTGCAAAATCTTCTTCAATTAAAATTGGTTATGCTGCTCCAGCACTTTTATAACACATGCTATCTATGAGTATGCTAGTCATGAGGACACATTTAAAACTCAAAGACAGTTTTGCATGAGTGACCTAGAGCATCCAGTTCTTCCTTGCTATGTAATAATTCCAGTTAAGACGGAACTTAAGATACAAAACAAAAATCTGGTGCAGGTTGTGTTTTGAGCACAGCATCAGTATTCTTTGCCTCCAAACATCACTGGGAGAAAACTTAGAGATGGGTGCCATTTAGTACTCCAGCTTTTATATACATACATAACAATGAAAAGTGTATCCATCAGTTGGAAAGACAGTACGGTAATAGATGTTTGAGAATCTTAAAAAAAAAAGGAGCATGATCTTTTTAATATACACATCAGCAGTTCCTCCAATCAGATTTAAAAACAGGGTTTGAAACTGGTACAGACTGTTTAAGCTATCAACAACTCAGAAGAGTTACAGAGTATCCAACTAAAGGGCAATTTAGATTAAAGTCAATTTTTCACCCTTTCAATTATGTAATATCAATAAAAGGACGCATGGGAATGATGCCAAATGTGAATAATGTATCTGGCAATCAAGCTAGAGTGCACAAACAGAAGGAATTTCCCTACCTGCTGTGGAAATAATCCCCTCTGCAGCTAAGTATTTTTCTCTAAAAATAGTCTTTATTTCCAGATCAAAAACTTGCTCCCTTTCCTTGATATCAAAAGGTAGCACTCCACACTGAGAGAAACGAACAGACTGCTGGTGGTGCATGCCTCTCGGGCAGAGGTTTCCAGTGGCCTGTTTGGGCACTATCCCCAGAGCCGCACCACCCTGCATCCTCTCCTCCTGCCTTCCTCAGACTGCTCACAGGTTTACAAACCACAGGAGAAGGGAGCTCATTAAGTTCCACATAAGTGACACATGGTGCAGCATTCGCACTAAGAAAAACATGATGCTGCCTAGCTTTCCAGACCAACTCCCACACACACCTTCACATGCTTAGGAACTGACCATTATTTGTGGGTGAGGCTGGGAGAATACATGGAAGGAGAAAAGCAGACCCAAAGTGACTACAGCTTCAACCACAGTGAGTTGGAAAAGACAGATGATGTCCTGTCACTAGAAAAGCACACACAGGTCCCACTCAACACTGTAGGACAGTCAGGAACATATTATGAATACACAGTGTGCTGGAGATTTAGGAAAATATTGATATCAACAGAGAACAGGAGAAACTGGTTAGTTGCAGCTTGTCTAGTAAGTGGATTGCATCATACATTGCAGTGAAAAACAGTTTACACATTTCTGACCAAGGAATTAAAAAAACATTCCGGTAGATGAACCCTAATATTCTCTTTTTCACAAGAGAACCTGTGTAGACAGGCTCTGAATCAGCACAGAATCCCTAGGAAGACCACAGAATTTTGTGGAAAACAGCATAGCTAGGCAGTAGTCTCAATTGCTTCTTATTAACCAGCAGAGTCATTCTCTTAACTGTGCTGTTGACAGGTAACCTTTTTAAAGACAGAAGCACAGTACTTTCCACCTAAAGTAAGGGCATCTAACAAGCTATTGACAATGATGAGTGGAGTGGAAGTAATTTCCTCAGATGTTTCTTTCAATATCAAATATTTTTCTCTATAAAACTGTATAAACTGGTTAATTTGGTCTCACTGTTGAGAAATATTTAATCAGGATGTATCATAAAAGCAGAATACAGTGGTCGAAAACAAACCATATTACAGGCTTTTGGTTCAAATCACCACATTTGTACTGCTATTTAAATGTCAGTCACATTTATTCATTTGATTCAAATGGAACATCAGATGTGGTGGCCATTCCCAGAATTTTTGTTAATCGCTTTCCCTATGAAATTATTACTTTCTGAATGTTTATTTTCGTTCACATTACTTTCTGAAAGCTTTTGACTGTGCCTCGCAAGAGCCATTTTATGCAATCAATGCAGTCATGCGGAAACAAAGCTAATGCTATTTTAAAACAAGTCTGTTTAAATGCCCCAGACTGTCAAATCTGTATCACCCAAAGTGATTGTGGTAGTTTTAAAACTGAACATAAATCTGTAGGAAGCAATATTCTCTCGGTCACAACTGGCATAGCACTACTGGCAAAGCAGTCTGCATGCCTAAAGAAAAAGGGACCATTTGGTGGCACAGTACTTTGTTGCCTATTTCTGGAAAAACACGCTTTAGATCAATCTTCCTAGCTTCAAGATGTATGATAGAACTGCAGCAATACGTTAACTTTCAAATGGGGTTATTTCTCTTTCTTAGATACCTTGTGGGTATTAGAAGTAAATGAATAACCTAACCTGCTCCACACTGGTCAGTCTAACATCTTGCAATTCTATATTAATGCCAGGACTTCCAGACTCACCCTGCTTTTACAAACTCAGGAAGATTTCTCTAAACTTTATTTCTCTGCTGCATGGAGGTAAACTCGTTAGTTTTTCTGAAAGGCAAAATGGTGAACAGCCAACTCATTCCAGAAGGTGCAAAATATCCTCCTGCTTTTCAGTGACTCACTGCTGTTGCAGTTAGTCCATAAAAGTTGACAGGCATTAAGTTCTTCAGCATGGCTTCTACACTGACAATATTTCATGCAGGTTAATTTGACACTCCACAAGTCAAAAAACAAAAAATTAAATAAAATAAATTGTTTACATTCTATAAAACAATCCAGATGTGTATTTGACATGACATAGGACTCTATCAAAATAGAACATCATATAAATTAACATGAATAAGAATCAAATCAATAATTTAGAATTTTTTAAACTTCCTATTTGTCCGTTCTGGAAAGTTTCATTCATGCCAGCAATGTCAATCTGTATTTCACCTGGGGTTTAATCCCTAGTCAAAAGGATTACTCCCTGGAGCAAGGTCAGCACAACTATGTCACAGATTTCTCACTCATAATGCAAACAAGCCAATAAGCAGATCTGTCTTCAACATACTTGTGAGTCATTCTCATACATGAATGTATCTTCATGGCCTGCATGAAAACAAACTGAGAAAGTCAAGGCTAGGGCCAAAAATCCCTGGGTCATCAGATGTCAGACTGCTGAATCTGGCATCAGAGACTTAAGTATTTTGGTTCCAGACAGCTAAAACTCTTCCTTCTAAATGACAGTACTGCTGACAACCAGTGTGAGAGTGTCATCTGAAGGACAAAACAGTATGCACAGACCTTTCACACCATGCTCCCTCAAAAAAAGATGTTTACCTCTGCTGCTGCAGTTGCTTTCTCATTAGCTTACATTAATGGAGAACCGAGACTTCTAGTATTAAAGCTTGCCTGCTCCTTAAACATGGACAATACAGACACTGAAATTTGTATTTTCAGTACCAGAACTCATTACAGTAATGGTGATTCCTGGGCTTCCCATAGTACCATGGGCATCAGTGGAAGAAACAACAAAGTACGCAGCAGCAGATGGGCACTGCTGGATGGGCTCAGGCACCCTTACCTGCTCCTTATGGCATCTGTTTTGAGCGCAGCCGTTTTCTTGAGAAGCTTATTTTACCAATGATGCAGCACAATGTGGCATGAAAAGTGAGACACAGTGTTATTCAATGTCTGCATGCACCCATGCAGGACTTGGCACAAAATCATTGTATTCAGAGTTATAATGCGTACTGGTGTAACTGCAAGGTATGGAAAATCAGGCAAATACTTGGATTAAGGATCATTCTTTCAGGAAGTACTTCCCCATAGTGCTCAAGAGATGAGATGCATGGGAATGAGATGAGAAAGGGAAATACACAGGTGTTGGAAAGTCTTACAGCTGAATGTATCTTGTGTGCCTGCATTTATGGATTGCTTACAGTGACCAAGACTCCTACCTGAAGATGTCTGCAATGGCAGGTAGAAGGAAATAACTGGAGATTTTGTATTTAGTTACAAACCAAAAAACACCCCACCAAAACCAAATCCCCAAAAACTCCACGAACCACTCCCTCCACCCCCACCTTCGCCCCCCAAAAAAAACACATAAAACCACTGCACGAGTCTAGGTGTCAGCTCTCTAGATCCAGAGCAATTCCTCTGACTTCTATGAAACCATTTTAGACTTAGTCCCAAAGCACGCTGAGTCAGAAATTGTACCCTTGCAGACTGTAACAGACAGATTTTCTATTATGAAACAACTCAGCTACTGGTGAAACACTCACCCTAACCTCCCTGCAATATCACACCATGCCTAAAGCAACAGAATCAAACCTCATTATTCAGATTTCAGCTGTGGTCTAGACCCAGAAAACAAATTACTGCTGTTTTCCCAAAGTCAGGCTAAAACAACACCTATGGAAACACGGTGCACAGACCTAGACAGGGAAGGTCCGAGCCCATGGCGGGTATTTGCTCAAGCAACTGCCCCCGCGGGCTTCAAGCGCGGGAGGTCAGGGCATTCCAGGAGCTACTCCCACAAGCCGGGACCCCCTGGCCGCTGCCGCAACACGGCCGGAGCCAAGTGGGGGGAGGAGCGGCGGCCCGGCAAGCCCCGGCCCTCCGCAAATGGACACCTCTGTAGACGCACCGTCCTCCGTGCCCATTCACACCCCGCACACATCCCCGGGCACATTCATGCGGACACGCGGCCCCTCGCACGCTCATTCATCACGCACGACCGGGCACAGCATCCGCGCAAACCCGCTCGCCCTGCACTCACTCGAATTGAGATCCGCGCACAACCCCGCACAGCGCACACGCCTGCATGCCCACGCACACGCCGGCCGCAGCCTAGCGCGCCCCACGGTACCTGCGTGGCTTTGTGGAACTGCTTCTTCAGCCCGGCCACCGACATGGCGAAGGCAGCGCGC